>JAQGCQ010000057.1:0-28538 GCA_034699945.1 Chamobates pusillus
CGACGAATGGTCTCTCAATCGGGAAAATACACTGCATTTGTGTTTTAGATTTTGTTGAGTAAACATCAAGTTTTCTGTTCTTATTCTGCAAATTAATATTTCTATTAAAATTATAATTTCTTCAATAATTCAAAGTAGGTATAAATTGGAACTAAAATTAATAAATAGTAATTATTTTTTATCATATTGAATAGAACCCGGGTTATATTAATGACGCTATTGGTTTATGAATCGAATAATTGATCAAAACTAAAAACATGCAAGAACAAACTTGATTGAAGCTGTTATGTGTCATTAAGTGTTTGATGAAAGTAAAATAATTAACTTTCAATGTATTTCAATAATGTTTTAATGCATTCAATACTCGTTAATATTCCACTCGATTCTGACTCTCAGACTAAAACCCGATAAACATTCAAATAGTGATAAATTTCTCACTATATATTCCTTCTCTCGCTATTGTCCGTCATTTCTTTAGACCCGACGGGTTGATACTATCAAGTATTGATTGTATATTGAAATGATGAATGTATTAAGGTGAAATTGAAATGAATTATCTTAAGAAAAAAAATTAAAAAGTCCTTTAAAATTGTATAACACTTTTGTTTAATGATTAAAATGATTGTCACCAAATAAAAACTATTTCATTCAGAGAGAAACTGCAAGATATCTAATTGACATCTAGTAAATTGAACCAATAGAACAACTTTTAATTATTTCAAAAAAAATTTCTTCCAATTATTTCAAACTAAGTTTATTCTATTTTGATTTGAAACTACCAATTATTTAAAGATCATATTCTGGTATTCCACTTGAAAATTTTGATATTAAAAACTAAACAATTCACATTACATTCTGTTCTTTATCAATGATTTCTATATTAATTTTTCAACATGTTCATATTTTGTTTGAATAATTTATATGTTTCTAAATTCGTTTGTTATAGTCTTAAAAACAGTTTTCATTTTCGAAATTTCTTGTCACATAATTTTTATTCCTAATTACTAGTTGAATAATCCTAGTGAGGGATACTTTTAAACAAAATTCTTAATTAAAAACAACAAATACTTTTATTTAAATCGAAAAAATTTTTCTTTTTCAATTAAGTCATTATTTAACAAATTTTAGTCAATTTCATGAAATAAATCAATAAATTGTGTGAAAATATCAGAAAATTATTTGTCTTATAACGAATGTCAGCCAAAGTGCCCAGGTGAAACAGACTATTCCAAAGATCTGATCAATAATTACAATTTCGGGTTTTATCTTCACATTTAAATTTCCAGTTCTCTCCCTTCTCATCTTGATTAATTTGGGATCAGCTATTTTTTTGTTTGTAACCCAACCACAGTATTCCAAGAAGTCTATAAGAAGTGCCGAAACGTTGAAATTTTGAGTCCATTTAAGTTCGGATTGAGAGTAGTCTTCTGGAAATGTGTGATGAAAGTTATGGTATCCCTCGCCTAATGTCATATAAGTTACTATTCTTGAGAATGTGGGCTCAATACCGGTGTCGTATGGCTTCCATCCATACCAGTGTGATATGGAATTAATCAAGCTAATGTGGTTATTAATTAGCATAGTTTGCATTAATAGAGTGCAGATTGAATTATAAAATGTTTCATTCCAAAAATACCATGGTACCATTGAAGATAGTGAATATGATAGAAGTAGCAATTTGAGGTAATTATTATGCTGGAACATTAGCATTTTGTCATTGAGCACATCGTCAAAATTGATTGATTTAACTTGTTGAAATTCAAATTTAATTATTATTTTATGAGTAAATTATATTATCAATATTATACAAAACTGGAACAGTTTGCTTTATATTCCTCCCAACCACCATATGATCATTATTATGCTTCAACCATTATATTTCAGTTATACAGTTATACATACATTAGTATTAGAATATTTAAACTTGAAAAGAATACGTCAATAGACCAATGTATGTTTCCCGATTTTAATAAAATTTTAAATACAGAATATGCATGCTATTAAGATCATGAATGTGCAACATTTATTCCACTGTAATCAATATATACATGGTTATGTCGATAACTCTGGAACTAAAAGTGATATCAAGCTCAAATAAATTCCATTTTATGGAAAAGGATGTATAGTGATATTTTGATGAACAAACAAAATAGTTTTCTTTTTTCAAAACTGGATACTTTTTGAAAGTGTTGAAAAGATTGTGAAATAATTTTTCTAAAATCTCATTTCGTTCATGCTCAAATTAAAATCGAATTTCTTAACTAATATTATATCTTGCTTCAATATTCTCATAATAAAGAAATTTATTTTTGTATATTTACATTACTAATAACATACACCCATTTGTAATAAAATCCCTATCTCGGTAATAATTCATGAATTTCAAAGCTGGACAAATTCTTTAGAAGTGTAGTTACTGGAGTCATTTTTTTTGAACATGTTCAAATTTAGTTCGCATATGCCATTTTTATTTAAGATGAGTTGAGTTTCAATTATTATTCAAAAGTTGAACAATAATATTATGTTGAAAATAAATTGAAAAAATATTGGTTTACAAAATATTTCGAGGTTCTATTTGTGAACAAAGAGTCACAGAGAATATGAATGAGCAAGTTCAATTTTTTCAGAGAAAATCAAGTTCAACAATAAATATCTTTCAATTTTTCAACATTTTTTCAAATTATTTAAAATGCGCCCATGCTTGGTTTCTTATGTCCAAACAAATGAATGTAATTATTTTGGAATGACATTCAATTAATTGGAAACTCACCTTTATTTCTGTATTCAATTGTCTTTCTCATTACAAACCAACCATTGTGTGCAAAAAATAAGCCGCGATTCACGTTATAGGGATCGGCGTCTGTATCCACAAACTTATGGTGAACCCTATGATCGCGAACCCATACATAAACAGATTTGTGTCCAGCATATGTAGATAAGATCATTAGAATAGACTTGATAGTATCATTTGCTTCATAGCTTCTATGGGACCATAATCGATGAGCTCCAGTAAGGGCACCTTTATCAGAGAAATAAATTAATTTTGATTAATCAGTTCGATTTTTCACCAATTATAGATAAATATCCTAGGATAAAATGATAAATAAGGCTTTTCCAGTCTGTTTGTCCACTCATCGCCAAATAAATGCCAATAAATCCAAAAATATATGTAATCACCATTAAAGATAAAGTTACAAGATTGACCTCGGTTTTTAGATATCCAAATTTCAACCAGATCATTTTTGAATTAATCAATTGCTTTGAATTCTGAAATAATAATTTAAAGATTTATTAATTCTTTAAATTTTTTTTTATTAAATTAGTTATCAACCCTTGGAAAAAATACTAAATAAGGGCTTAACATGAAATCAGGACATATTAACCAGGATAATGTTCTACATTTTTTGGTTATGTCAAACTGGAAATTCATTTTAATATTTATATTGAACTTCAATCCAAATTTCGGTCAAATACCTAAAAAAATACTAAAAATAGAAATGATCTCAATCTGTGGGTTTTTGAGATCTCAGGGGTCAAGATGCAAAATATGAGACTATCTTGTTTCGAAGAACAAGATTATCAAGCAGAAATAAGTCGTGAACATCATGTAGGTGTTCTTTCATAACAGCGAGATATTTATATTTCCGAGGAAAGCCTTTTTTCATCCCACAGGTTACTCTTCTTTGATAACCACGAGATTTTAAAGGGATGCCTTATTGAATTGCACAGGTAGCATTAGTCCAAAGTCTTATATCTCAATATAATATTATTTGAATCATAAAATTCTCCAAGATTCATTTGAATTCTTTAGATAATTTTTGATTCATATGGAAAGACTATAGAACCCGAAACGAATAATTCTCAATACTTTTTGATGTTATTGATTATCAATACTTTTTGAACAACTTATTGAAACATTAGTTATTTCATGAAATTGATATCCAACTGTTTTTCAATGAGACTGATTGTTGATTATTTTAAGAGATTCAGAAGACATTACAGAGATTAAGATAATTTTGGTTTAATGGAAAGTTGCAAGATATTAAAGGCTAACAAACAATAATCTATGCTTAACATTCAATCCAGGTCGCAATGAAAAAAAGAAAACAATAGTTTATCGATTAAAATAATTTATTAAATATATTTTATTAGAAATTAAAAACATATTTTTACATTTTAATGAATTTCTATTCTTTTGTCTAGTTCATTTGTATCAAAAATATTAATTTCTTTATTTAACCCAAAGTGGTTTTCGGGCTTTTAAAAAAGGCCTTGCGACTCCAAGGAAGATTCTTTCAAAAATATGCATAACATTATGTTATTCACTGGCGATTTCAGGTATACATTGTGTTTATATCGTGTTTATCGAATACCAATCATTTTCTGGCTAAAATAAATGAAAGAAAATATTAAGTATGATGATACAATTCAGAGCATTTTAATTTTGGTGTAATTTGAACCTTGTTTAAGAGTAATCAATAAATAAACGGGTATTTAACTATTTAACGCCTAAAGTCCAAAACCACATTTTCTCGTGTTTGAACAGCAAATTAATATCCATATCAACTGCATAAAGTCATAAAGTAACCCCTTTCTCGTTTTAGATCCTGAATTTACATCTCATTATACTTCAGTAAAGGCTTCCATAAGAGTTCACCGAAAAAATTTAGAACAAATGGCTATCTATCTACAGAAGACAACGTCCAATTGTAATGGTGTGGTGATATCCAATTCGATTCAAGACTAATTCAAAAGGTATTGAATAAAATACAAAAAATTAATATTGTTGGAATTTTCAAAACATAAATACATTTATAACAATACCTTTTAATATTATTATATTCAATTAAACTTTGGACAGAGATTTATCGAATTTAAATAGATGACACCATAATTAATAGAAAATTATTATTATATTTATGATTGAATTCCCGAACATCAACACATTTTGCGCCATTTTGTAGCCATTTAACGTGTTTAAGCTAGTAACATTAAAAAACTTGTATCATTCAACATTAATTTAAGTTTGATCCATTAAACGCCATTTTGAAATTAAATGATCATTTTCGGTTAAAATCTCATTTCTCGTTCGATTTGTTGAAAAGAGCTAGATGAAAATTATTGAGTTCATTGAGTCAATTTTGTTTTTCTGAGCCAATTCTTTGTTACATTGATGTTTATTTCTCGACTGAATTCGTGTCAAATACCCGAACATCAAACCATTTGACGCCATTTTGTAGTCATGTATTCAAATAGGTGTAACATTATAGACATTCAATTCGGATAAACATTAATCTATTAAACGACTTTTTGGATTTTAATGATCATTTTTCGGTTCAAATATCATTTTTTTGTATCCCTTTTTCTATTCATCAGAAGAATTATATAAATGTTAATTGAAGTGAATTCCGATTACTTTTCGGTGAAAGAAGTTTTTAACTTCTATTTTGTCGGCAGTTCAGTGCAGTCGAGTTGTTTTGTTGCGAAGCCATTGAGTTACTATTATAAGAACGGAGCCTCTGTTTTGTTGTCGTGAATAAGAAAGTGAACCCCCACTCATTCAAGGCTTGAAGTAATGTTTTGAACCACATTTGCCGTCAATTTTGTTTTTCTGAACCGATTCTGTGGTTTCTCTGTGTCTGCCATCGAATCAATGTAATCATCTTTTAATCTTGATGTTTTGTGAGAGATTCTGAGCCTTTCCTCTCTTGTCAGTGATATTTGCTATAACTTGATGTCCAAAAGTTGTCAAATCAATTGATATAATTCTGTTGATATAAGCAAAATATAAATAAAATGCGACACAAAATAACAAAAATTATTAAAATTCCATAATTTCACACAATTATGATTGAAAATCATTGAGGTTGTAATGGTGACGTTTCAAGCAAATTTTTAAAAATAAAATAATCTCTCTCTCTCTCTCTCTCTCTCTCTCTCTCTCTCTCTCTCTCTCTCTCTCTCTCTCCTTCCCTCCTTTCCCCCCAACTCTTTGAAATTAAAAAAATTCTTCAACCAATATGAAAAATAAGAATTATCAATGCAATTTTGACAATTTTGTTAACACAACAGACTCAAAAATATCTCGAATTGGACTCAAGGGCTATTAGTTGGCTAGTTAATGTAAACATGCAAAATTATGTTGAGGTTATCCACCATTGCTTCAGAAAACAATTTGTTAATTAAATTTGATACATTATTCAAACAATTATTTCAAATCGCAATAAAAGGAAATGTGTGTTAAAATCAACAAATTCTTACAGTTTGCAGACATTAATAAATTTAAGACTAAGTGGACATATATTTAACAAATTCTTCCACCTCTGTCTCAATAAATTGTATTATAAATAAACTCATTCTCACAGAACAGTAATTTCGACCAAATTATAATTTTTTACTAAAACAACTCTCAAACACTTGCATTCAATTCAACTTCAATGTAATTTATATCATGATATATATAATTTCTGAACGTTTTCAAGGTGTCTACCAATACACTTGTCTGAAATCAAGGCAAACATTATTCAATTTCAAACTACTTTGCAATTGTGTCCACATATTTTACAATAAACAATACAGTATTTCAGTTCATAACCATAAAAATACTGATAAATCAATTATTTTGAAACTGTTATACTCAAACACACTGAAGTGAGTTCAAGCCAAAAAAATAATTGTCTTGGACAATTTCTTTATACCGTTAAATACAATTCCCAATAATTCACATATTTGTACGCAATGTAACAAAATGTTGACAAGCGCAATACCCTTTCAACATTTTCAAACACATTTTACAACAACTTTGTTTTCACACTCTCAGCGAAACATACAATTGTATTTAACACTGAGCATATACTCATGCATGAATCAACATTATATATGTTTTTCATCATAATATTCAAAACATACAAATACATACACTTTTGAAACGCTCAGAATTACTTCAACACTCATTTTTTTTATCTCAACCTTTTTTATCGATGCAAATAATACTGTGCGACAGTTTTCAAAACAAAGACCTCAACATTAATACAAAAACACAAACATTGTCTCAACTTTCAAAAACGCTCACTCCAACAGAGAAACCTTCCATACTACAATTTCAACAACATTCAAAACTTCTAAAAACAACAAACGATGTAAATTTAATTTCATACGAACTCACCTATTAATAGTTATTAATTTTGCATGATTCAACAATTTTTCGATAATATATTTTCTTTTTTCAAGTCCTGTTCATTGGAAACCGATCTCATTATTTGAACATGGTTTTAATAGTAATCTTAAACTATCCTTTCGTTCATTGATCAATCGCAATCAATTCAAATATTCTCTTCCGTCAACAGTTATTTTATCCATCAGTTTTTTTATCGCAACTAAAATACTTGAAAAATTAAGAGACAATAATACTGCGTTTAATCGAATACTCAAATAAAATTCATTTTATAACTTACTTCAATTCAAATATTAATTTTCATCTTTTAAAGAAAAATATTTTCAAGTGTTTTATTCGATATTTATCAAAATTATTTTAATTTGATATAATAATTATCTGAGCAATATAATAGAGTGATGTTGGCCATTCTTTAACCAAAACTCAAATGAAGTGGAGTTATTAACCTTCTATTATACAAAGTTTGTTTTGAGGACATTCGACTTAAAATTGTTTGATTCGTTTAAACATCAAAACCGTGTAATACGTAATGAATCGACGAATGGTCTCTCAATCGGGAAAATACACTGCATTTGTGTTTTAGATTTTGTTGAGTAAACATCAAGTTTTCTGCTCTTATTCTGCAAATTAATAATACAATTAAAATAATAATTTCATCAAAAATTTCAAGTAAGTGTTTAAATTGAAAATAACTTTATTATATTAATCATTTTTCTATCATATTTATTTTGGCTAATGAATCAAATAACTGATCAAAAGTGAAATCATACAAGTACATAATGGGTTAGTGCGATAAACCGGCATGAATTTTATAAAATATTTTAATCTATTTTTAATTATAATTATCGAGGTAGCACATTAGCTTAGTCAGTAAATGCGTCGAAATGAGCCAATGGGAGATAAGCCTGGGAGGTCTGTAGTTCGAGCCTCAACCGCGCAATTTGAAACAAAAATCACACACTGTATTTATATATTGTATCTAGCTATTATATTGAATTTCACAATATATGATAGTTGAAATTTAATAAGCTGGTTTAACCATTAGAATGCCTAAAAAATTCATTTCATTCAAAATTATTATTTCACAATATATTAATCATCTTTTCAATTTTGTTTTTCAATTACATTTAAAAAGAATTCAAATTCTCAAATAAATTGAAATTTCTCTAAATTATTGAATGATTTATAATATATTGATTAATCTAGAGAGATTATAGAAATGTTGAATTTTATAAAATATTTAATTGTTCTAATTTTTTATTTCAATAGTTCATTCGGGAAAGAAAACTTATTGGAAAATGAATATTTGAAAAATGAGTCTTTATATTATTCGAAAATCACTGAGCCATGCTCAAATAGATTGATTGTTGAAAAAATAGGGAACAATATTGAAAAATATAGCGAAAAAAAGAATCGATTTTCTACTTTTGACTTATATAACAATGCAACACCAATATTTGAAAATATATTGTCAAATAGTTGCAGGAAAAGTTTATTTATCATTAATGATGCAATTATCTTGAAAGAAGAATGGGCACTTAATTGTAATATAATTAAAATTTTAAAAATTTTAAAATATTAATTTTATTTTCAGTTTTGAGAACTAATTTTCTGCCTGATGTTTCAATTACTAATTATGATGACTGTATTAATATCAAGAATAATTATGAAGATGAGGTAGAAAGCCAGATGAGTATTAACGGGAAATATTGTCCATTTAAAACAAATATATCGTCATTAATAAGCATATCAAAATTTATTGATTTAAAACGAACTGGAATATTCAAAACAGATCCTAACTTTACGGTATCGCTTAATGAAGTGAATACAATTAATTTACCAATGGGTTTATGTATTCCAAACAAATGTAATTCAAATGAAATCCGAAATATACTCAATTTAGGTAAATTAAATTTGTCAAAATATTTTTCAATAAGGTTAATCTATTTTCAAGTTATCCCTCGTATTCATTTTACAATTGATGAAAACTGTATGGAGAAAACTAAAAATCAGAAGTTGAATTTCACAAATTTCTTTGCAATGTGAGTTTTTTTCTATATAAAATTCATCAAATTATTTGAATTGATAGAAGAAAATTTTTCTAGTATTTTCGTTATTTCAATGGTCATCATGGTGATTCTTTCAACAGTTATGGATTATATAAAATTAGAATATTCAAATTCAAAGAATATAAAAACAATTTTATTCATTTTTTCAATGAAAAAAAATTGGAATTTAATGTTTTTATCAAGACCAAAGGATAAATATAGATGTCTCAATGGAATCAGAATAATTTTGAGCATATATAATCTAATTGCTCATTCAATTGTTTTCTATTTATTGAATCATAAAGTTTGGAAAATATCAACAGGATACCGTGCATCAGTTTATTTAAATAATCTTCTGGTCGATAACTTCGTCCTAATAATTGGTAATTTTAACCTTTGCTTAATTTTAACAGAAATTTAACAAGTTTTGAATTTATTGAATCGAATTATCCTGGAAAATTTTAGGCCTCACTCTATATCTAAATTGTTACAAAAAAATATCTAACAATAGTTTGAATTATGTGAAATTTATTATACAACGGTAAGATATTTATTTTACTTAATTTTTAAAATCTTAATAGAAAAAATTACTTTTGAAATTGTATTAATAACAGAATATTTTTTAAATAGATATTTGAGATTTATACCATACATATTTATTTGCCTGGTTTTTGTATTTATATTACCATTAATTGGAGAAGGTTAGCTAAAAGATGAACGATCTGAAGAATAGAATAAATCTTAATATATGTCAAAATTTTAAGGACAATTCTGGTTTATCGCTGATATGACAACGAAAAATTGTGAAAAGACATGGTATAATATTTTTTTAATGGTTCAAAATTTATCAATTAGTGGAACTATCGTTGAAACAGTGAGTGTTGTCTTAATGTCTTAGAAATATTCTATTTTACCATTTATTTTAGTAATTTTATTAGAATTTGATAATAGTTGAGAAGGAAACTCCCTCTTAGGCCTTGAGTCTAACAGATATCAAAGTGATCAATCAATAATCAATAATCCCTTTGAATAATTTCAAAAAAATTATCAGATTTAAAAGGAATCATCATTTTACAATATTTCAGTCATAATATATTGAAAAATAGTAAAAATGATGTGATCAATATTATTCGTTCTTCATAGTCAATGAGGCATAGCTGAATTACAACATTTAATTGAAAAACAAATATTCTCTTCGACTATTTTGCTGATAATTAAAAATTGAATAATGTGAGATTAATAATCAATAAAATAGATTGAGTTGAATCTTTAAGCATGAGAGTGTGTTAGCATTTAATATATATTATCATAGTTATCCTATTTGAAAAAACTTTCAATTTCAATGAATACAATTTTTTTGATAAATTGATTTTTGTAGAATATGAAGTTGAAAGTACATTTGCTTTGAAAGTATAATTGATAAATATGTTCTATTAACTCTTTTCAGTGTTTGCCTCATATGTGGTATGTCATAAATTTATTATATGAGAAAATCCTGAAGATTATGTACAATTTTCAATCTTTTTTCCTAAAACGAGGTTCATATCAATGAGTTTTCAATTATATATAATTGGTCCCATAATCATCTATATTTTCATCAAATATAATGGTTGTGTTAAATATTTATTCTATTTATTTTCGTTATTAACCTCGTTAATTCCTTTGGGAATCTATTTGTCATATGATGTTTCAATATACGATCCACTTTTTGGAGAAATGTCTAGTTTTGCATATCTCATACATTATTCACCTTTAAATTACTTGATGTCATTAGTTTTGGGAATATGGCTTGCCCGTTTAACCATCGTTCATGGAAATATTTATCTCGGAGATATGTTTGGTGAATCACTTTTAACAATTATCTCTATTCTTATGACAACAAGCACATACATCATGCGAAAAGATAATTTTTTTCATGCCAAAAAATTCAATTATTTTTTTGGATATGAAAAGGAATTATATATTATTATCACAAGATTTTTCTACCAATCAGCATTGATGTGGATTATTTTTGCATGTTCAACAGGAAGAATGAGTAATCATAAATCATTTTTTTCAAAAATAACATTATATTCTAATAATAATAGCATAAAATACCTAATTAGGTTCTTGGAATATAAGACCTAGATTAAATCAACCCCTGAAATCGAGTTCAAAAAGTTTTGTCGAATTATAGCACTGAAAGCATTGACTAAAAGTTGATGAACTTTTCAATATTAATATGACAATTATTTATTTAATTCAAAGTTCATAGATTGTGTTACATTAGCAAGGTTCCATTATTATATTCATACCCCTATTTGACTTTCTGTTCTTAATTTCAGGTTATCTGAAAACATTTCATAAATAGGGAATCTATTCTGTGGCTCTAAAACAACCCTTTTTACTTGAACGAATTCATTTTTCCATAAATTTATTTTTGTTTAAACTTGAAATTAAAGTAAAACTTAGATATAAATTACTTGATTCTGTGGATTTTTTTGTTTTAAATAATTGAACTTTATGAATTTTTCAATTGAAAATCTAGAATTAATCAACAAATTTCTTGGAAATAAAGCATTTCAAATTGTCAGCAATCTATCATTCGAAAATTATTTGGTGAGTATGAGCTATTTTCACACTTTTTCAAAAATTAAAATCTTATATACAATGATACAAAAAAATTAACTAATTTTATTCCAATAAAATTAGTAGCATCTTGGTTTTCATCTTAATTAAATTCAAACTAAGTTTATTTGTAAAAAGAAACAAAATCAGAAATATCTTGCTCATTTAGGGATTAATCGGAATGATTTTGATCAAGAAATTGAAAGATTATATCTGGGATTATATGAGAGAAAGCTTTAATATGCATGGTAATAAAAACGTATAAGTATGGAAGTGATCTTGAGAAGTTTTATTAGTAAATTGAATATAAATGAGATTTAACCCTGATTAATTTTATCTTTAATATTTATGAATGCTTCAAAAAGGTGATTCAATTTATATCGTTTGAAGAATTTGACTAAAAGTTGACCAAAACTTTGTAACAATAATAAACACTTGAAGTGTTTGACTTCTTCCAAACCTCTAACCTTTTTATACATATTTTATTATAAAATTTAGCACGTTTCAATTTGAAAATTAAAGATTATTTTCTGATATAGTAAATCAAGTACTTGATTTTGATTCAATATTTTTCACAGTTTTCTTCAAAACGGAAAAAAATTTGTAATTGAAGGTTAATTCACGATAAAGAACACTGTTGCATCTTATTGAATTTGATAATAAATACATCAATTTTCTTAGATATGAGTCATTTTAATCAATAAAAATTTTTATCTTTTCTTAGTTTCATATGTTTCCACTCTTATATCAAGTGGGAATCCAAAGGAAACTTCAAACATTTTCTGATTTTTCATTGGTATTATTGAAAATATTCACAGACATATTAATAAGATATTAATTTTTCATAACAGATAAGCACAGGAATTTCGCTTTATATTTTAACATTCTTTTTTTGCATTTTTTCAGTACAATTTTTTGTATATCCTTTGTTGAAAATTATTCATTTAATATTTAAATGAATGTAATTGAATAAAATTTATCAAATTAATTGTAATTTAATTCTGATTCAATGAACCTGAATAAAGTATGAATGATTAGATAACATGCAAACTATTACACAAGATGGCGTAATTTAATTATCAAGGTTACAATTTGAATATTTTGATGAATTATAATATTACTATATAAAGTTATTTTTCGCTATTTTTTCGAAAACTACCACAGTAATTCTATTTTATTGCTATAATATCTCAAATCGAAGACAATCCTGGTTGATCAAAGGAAAGTGGTCTTCCTACCGTCAAACCTTTTCATGTTAGACGAAATGCAATAATTTACATTTACAAAAACTTTTGTAAATTTCTAGATTTCTATAAGATTTTGTAAATAAAATAAATTTTTATTGCCATTGTCTTTGATTATATTTTCAGTCGATTTTGAACACTTGAACTTACCTTAAATTCAAAGGTTCTTGTTATGAATATAGTTCCAAAGTATTTATAAGAGAATAGTGTTTATTATGAGATTTTAGAGACAAAAACAATTATGAATTTGAAAATACAAATTGAGGTTGTTTTAGTTGAAATGAAAACTTGATTGTTCTTTCATCAATTCAAAAATATTCAAATATAATATCCTAAGACTATTTTTCTAAGAAACCTCTTAATTTATACCGGTATGCCGTTTCTCTTAAAGTAATTATTCATGATATTAATCTTATTTATCTGTTTAATTCAATAACAAAGCACTCAACTATTGAAATGTGTTTATTACAAATATTTTCAAACTCATAGATCAAGAGATGATATATTGTGCTTGTTGATGCTCTTCAGAGCTATTAAATCATTTTCATGAATTTTGAAACTACCAGCAATAAATGTAAGTATTTATGAAACAGACAGCTCCACAAAATCTGCTCGGTGTAATTTAATGCCAGAAAAAGACAGCATTAAAGCAAGTGATCAACTTTATGAAATGAAAATAAAGTCAAATTTTTGGAAAATTAACACTGTTGAGGTATTAATCTGAATATAACGAAATTGATGCTCAGATTGGAATAACCAATTTCAGTGTGTTTTATTTTATCAAATTTTTTAGAAATTATTTATATTATTTATACATTCCAAATATTTGTCTGTTTTTTAAATTTCGAACTAAATTGTTGAATTGATTTTAGAGAAAAGGATTCAACTGGAAAATTATAATGTTTTATATGATAATCATCATAATATTGATTTTTATAGCTTGGTTTGAAAGATTAAGACAAATGTCTTTGTTGAAACGTAACGGAATACCGGGACCGGAGCCTAATCTTATATTTGGCAATATTTTTAATATTGGAACAAAATCAATTATTAATAAACAAAAATATTTGATCGAAAAATATGGAAAAATTGTCGGCTATTATGTTGGATATCAACCAATTGTTCTTGTTGCTGATCCATTAATGGCTAAGAACATTTTTATTAAAGACTTCGAATATTTCACAGATAGAGCACCAGTGGTCAATTATTTATTTCCAAGTTATATAAGTGATGGCTCTATTCTCAAAGAGAAAGGTGAGAAATGGAAGAGAATAAGAGGTTTATTGTCCCCTGCATTTACAGCAAAAAAACTCAAAGAAATGACTCCATTGATTAAAGAATCAATTGATTCATTCTTGGAGAAATTAGAAGAAATGTCATGCAAAGCCGAAGAGTTCAACATTTGTATTCTATTTGAGAGATTGGCTGCAGATGTTATCATCAAAATTGCATTCGGATGTGAAATTGATGCACAAAATGATAGAGAAAATGAGTTTTTGCAAGCTGCTCAAAAGTTCGTCGAAATCAAGCACAATGCATTTGTATTCATTACTTACAATTGCTTTAGATGTTTACAATATATAATCCATCCAGTTCGATGTTTAATCGAAATAATTGGAATTTTATTAAACTTGTCTCCATTGAGCACTCTAGTAACAATGGCATCAAAAATAATCGAGATGAGAAAGAGTAACCCAAACCTTAGACGTAATGATTTATTACAAGCAATGCTAGATGCAAATTTGAAAGAAAAAGAATTATCATATCTAAACGAAGATGTGAATGAGAATAACAATTGTTCTAATATAAAATTTAATAATGAACAATTGACAAAAAATCATATTATTTCAAATTGTGCTACTATTTATGAAGCAGGATATGAAACTACCAGCTCAGCAATGGCATATGTCACTCATTTGCTCGTTAATCACCCGGAAATACAAGAAAAATTGAGAGAAGAGGTGATTGAATTGTTCAAACGGGACGGATATTTAGAATCTAACGCACTGAATGAGCTAAATTACATGGAAATGGTGATAAATGAATCATTGCGTTTATATCCCCCAGTGATTAATGGATGTTCTCGAGAATGTTTGGAAGACTATCGTTACAAAGACATGATAATTCCGAAGGGAACTCTTGTTGCATGTGGCACATATTATATGCATCACGATAAAGATTTTTGGCCAGAACCAGAACGTTTCAATCCGTTGCGATTCAGTACGGAAGAAAAAAGCATGATCAATTCAGTATCATGGCAACCATTTGGCATTGGTCCTCGAAATTGCATTGGAATGCGTTTGGCTTATTATGAAATGAAATTGACATTATCTAACATACTATTGAGATATAGATTCGTGAAAGGACCTAGCACAGAAATAGGAAGACTAAAAACAAAATTGAGAACTCTATCAATGGTACCATTGAAAGGAGTTTTTGTAAGAGTTGTCAAAATTTAAGGATTTTCATTGAAAGCTCTTTTATAATTATATATCATGGTTAATTGTTAATTTTGAAAAATTCTATTATCTTTTTAAAAATAAAAACGCAATTAGCATTTTTATATAATAATCAGTTCAATGTATTTTTATTTGGTTCTCTTTGAAAAGCCAGAATGATGAAAAGCCAGAATAATTCAACCCAGGGAACATAAAAATTTGATTTGATCTAAATTTGAAATAAATTATCTTGAACCTGAAGTCAATCCCTAAAAACATATTTCTAATTTTTTTCTAAGTTAACCAATGGAAAATGGGAGTCATTTTATTCTTAATGTTAAGTCTATGATCATTTTACAAAGTATTGAAGTATTGTTAAATAATATAATCAAGATCAAATGTGTTGTTTGGTTTTTATAGCGATTCTGGCTTTTCATCATTCTGGCTCTTCATTGGGAACCATTCTTTAATGATGCTGGTCTTCCAGAATCCTTCTATATTTTGTGAAATCAAGTGGATTTCATCTGTGTGGTTACCAAGATCACCTATTTATTAGTCAAGAATTGGTTAGCGGGTGGTTTGGTTTTTGAAGTGGCTGATACTTCTTTGGCAGATAGATTCCTGCATAACATAGTAATGTGATATATGGTTTTGTCTTTTATGCCGTCCTCACGCCCACGTTATGTAATGCCGAGAGTTTAGGAATAAAGAGATGACCAAGGAGTTTGTAAAAATGATGACTTCATTTACAATTATAGAAAATATGCGTAAAAATAGGCTACATTTTGATTATTATGTGACAGAATGAGTGCCAGAATATCAAGTGCTTTACAATAATTCTGAGCGCATATCAATTGATTAACAAATAAATGTTTAAAATTACAAAGTTTTGCAATTAATTAAAAAGATTAACACTTTGAGAAGTCTTGAAATAAGTTTAAAATTTCACTCAGGAATGCCAGGCATAACATGATAATGAAAGAAATAGCATGTTTATGGGAGGATGTCAGACATTTTAACTTTCTGTTTATTATTTTTTATTTTTCATAATATATCAGTTTTTCAAATAAATTTTTGAATATTAAAATTATAAGATATACCCCCTATATTCTTTTTACATCTGTTTATTTTCAATGATAACAAATAAATAAATTTCATAAAAGTTATTGCACCTTACACCGATTATCACTGAGGAATAAAATAAAAAAGGATTCCAAAAGATCAAGAAAAACTATTTATTGAAAAAATTGTAATTTGATATATTTTTTCTAATTAATTTTCTTATTTTGTGAAAATAAATATGTTTTCACAAAATAATTTGAAAACATTATAAAATTTAAACCATAAAGCAAAAACCCAACCAAACCAACAGATAATGTTGTATCACATCTCACTTCCAATAAAACAAACACAATAGCCATGAAATTAATGAAAGTACCAATAGCCATTTGCAATATTTGTATAGAAGTAATTGATATATTTATAGATTTCGGTATCGATATACGCAATGCTTTGACAGCAAAATACGAATACATTAGTGAATGTACGATAAGATTCATAGTAGCCATCCATCGGGCAGTAGACGGGAGGTCTCCAAATGCAAACCAACAAAAGCATAGGGTCAGACTGTGGTGAACCCATTGTATTGCCTGAAGTTTCCTTTGGCGTAATAAAATGAAGAGTGTATCGAATAATTCCAAAACTTTGGTGAAAATGAAAATTATCATGTACCATTGTAGAACTCTATAATCTCTATAATAATCCGATTCACAAAATGTAGATATAATTCCTTTATTTATCCAAATTTGATAAAATTCAGGAAATATTCTAATCAATCCAAAAATTGAAATAATAGCCAGATTAAGGTTCCAAATGAACAAAATTGATCTTATTTGAAAAGGACGTTTTTTGAGTTTCATCAATATTTGAATAATAGGTATCATGCATAAATAAAAAAATGCAATATAAATTGAATAATACCATTTTTCATTCAAAAAAATAGACCAAGATTTAATATCAAAATCAGAAAATAACCATTCTTCAATTTCATTCAAGATAGGAATATAAAATACTTCAAAATGTGATTCCGGATTTGATGATAGTTTTCTTAATTTATTATCTAATGAGTGAAAAGAGTTATATTGGTTTATCATCATTTTAATTAATAATGTTATTTGTAATAATAAAATTGATTATGAAAATAATATTTAAGATTTTGATAAAATCTCTAAGTCTCAATGATAAAACTTAATTCGAAATAAATTTATTATCATGATTATTGTATTTTTTGATTCTAATGATGTAAATTTGAATATTCAGGAATTTTTTCAAGTTATTTGAATAAAGTGATAACAATGTACAGGTAGCTTAAATGTTTGATTATTTGGTGAGAAGAGCTATTTCACTTTTTTTTGATTAATTTCCATTCTAATGAAATCTTCAATTTTTCAAATTTCAAGTTGATTATTTAATTTCAGACCTCCTTTGATACCTAGGCTATACTTGGTTGTGATTTGTTTATTAATCTTTTGATACATACTACAATCATATTGTGAGTTTGAACATTGAAATTTTTAAATTATTTTCCGAACTGTTCAAAATTCAAAAGCATTCAAAATTGATATTGAAGTTATTCAGGATGATCAAAATTCGTATTGAAATTTTGATTAAATAAAAATTGATAAAAGTATTTCAAGTACATTTTTCAAAAATTGATTGAAATGAATAAAATAAAGTGCTCGACTTTAGAGGAATATCATGAAGTATATAAATACTCTATAAATCATCCTGAAGAATTTTGGAGTAAAGTAGCAGAAAACTTTTTCTGGAAAGATGTTCCGAAAGTTATGCTTGAATACAATTTCAATTCGAATGATGGACCAATTTATATTAAATGGATGGCTGGTGCCAAAACTAATATATGCTATAATATTATAGACAGGGTGATACTGAGAGGACTTGGTAATCGAATCGCATATTATTGGTAAATCTGAAATTTATTTGTTTTTTATAACAAATTCTTTTTTTATATAAAGGGAGGGCAATGACGGATTAGAAAGAAAGTCAATTACATATTCTGATTTGAAAAAGAAAATATGTAAACTAGCCAATGCACTTAAGATTCTTGGAATCAAAAAAGGTGATCGTTTAGTTATATATATGACGGTATCGATCGAATGTGTTGTGGCAATGTTAGCATGTGCAAGATTAGGAGCTATCCATAATGTTGTGGTCAGTAAAAGTCAGTGGTTGTGGTTATAATTAAAATTTTTAAACACTGCTCAGGATTTAATTGAATTGCTTTTATACTTTTATAATTTTATTAATTTTATCATATAAATTGTTTAAAGTTGACTCAGATTTAATTTTCATCAATTTATAGAAATTATTGATAATATATTTTTATAAAATTACTGAACGAAATATATTTTTAATTAAAAAAATTAATTAACAGTTTTCTGGTTTGTCGGCCCAAGCATTAGCAGATCGTATTATCAGTTCAAATTGTTCTTTATTGATTTCATCTGATGGATATTATCGTGGTGAAAAACTGATAATACTCAAAAATATTGTTGACACTGCTTTTACTATTTGCGAGGAAAGGTAAAAGTTCCAATATTTTTAATTTAAAAATTATCAAATATTTATAGAGGATACAAAAAAATTCAGAATATTGTGACCAAACACACGCGGAATGGTTCTGAAAATATTAAAAATGAATTGTATCAGATGAAAGAAATGGATATTTATTTTGACGATTTATTGCTTGACAAAAATGACTATTGTTCACCAATTTGGGTTGATGCAGAAGATCCGCTTTTTATATTGTATACAAGGTATAAAATGAACTACATAACATAAACTATCGAAGTTTTTATTAAAAAAATATGAAATAATTTGAATAATAATTTCAATTTACTTACGAATTTCTTTATATAGTGGGAGCTCAGGAAACCCTAAAGGGATTTTGCATACAATTGGGGGATATCTTCTACACTCATATCTATCATTCAAACATGTGTTCAATTATAGCGACGGCGATATATTTCTATCTACAGCTGACTTTGGGTGGGTCACAGCCCATACTTTCAGTGTATATGGAGCCTTGGCTAATGCTGCATCGATTGTAATTATAGAAGGAATTCCAAACTATCCTCACCCAGGCCGTATTTGGGAAATAATAGAAAGACTGAATGTTAATATATTATACACTGCACCTACTGCAATCAGAAATTTAATGAATATGGGCAAGGAATATTTATTGGGGTATAATAGAGAAACATTAAAAGTGATTGGAGTTGCCGGGGAGCCAATTAATCCCGAAGCTTGGTATTGGCTGAAAAATATTGTTGGTGAGGGTAGATGTCCAGTTGTTGACACATATTGGCAAACTGAAACGGTATTAACATAAAACTTATTTGCGATAAATCTAATAGATAGAATAGTAGATTATTAATCAAATTTTAAACGTATTATTTAATTCCTAGAATTATTTTTACGTATTTTTGATAATTTTATTCAAATTAAATGAACCTAGGGTGCTCCAATGTTAACTTCATTAGCAGGCTGTACACCAACTAGACCAGGATTTGCAGGACTTCCTTTTTTTGGAATTGTCCCTGAAATAGTTGATCAAAACGGCAATCAAATTGTTAATGATGATCAAGGATATTTAGTTTTCAACAATCCATGGCCAGGCATTGGTCGTACAATAGATGGAAGACATGATTTATTTGAAAAAAATTATTTCAATGAATTTCCAGGTTCTTTCTCGACAGGAGATGGTGTTAAAAAAGACATTAATGGTTTCTTCAAGATAATGGGTCGCATTGACGATGTCATAAATGTTTCGGGGCATCGGTTGTCTACTGTGGATATTGAGTCAGCAATACTTGAAAACCTTGCAGTAATTGAGGCAGCTGCGTTTACAGCTCCCGATCCATTAAAAAGCGAAGTAATTTTTGTCTTTGTAGTCTTGAAAAATTGTCATCATTTGAGTAAAAATTTAGAAAAAGAACTCAAACTTTCAGGTAATTATAACAAATTATTTGTAAAAGTGATACAATTAATTGAATACAAATCAGAATTTGATAAGATATTCTGATATGGTGATATTTTTTAAGTTACTGAATTTTTTTTTGAATTTTCAAGTTCGTAATAAAATTGGTGCATACGCTCAGCCATATTTGATATCGTCTGTTCGAGCATTACCCAAAACAAAATCGGGAAAAATTATGCGGAGGATACTCTACAAAATTGCTAGAAAAGATTTTGATTTTGGCGACACATCAATATTGGCAGATGAATCCGTATTGAATGAATTGAAGCTGGCCATTCTTACTATATGAGTCAATTTTTCACTCGAAAGATTATTAATTTTAAATCATCATTTATTATTTATAAAATATATTTGAGAAAATGTCAGTGAAATTTGTAATTCTGATTCAATCTATTTGATTATATTTTTTTAGTTTTAGATATAAGAGATTGTAACATTATGGAAATTAATTAAAACTGAATTAATATCGTTTACCTTTACTATTTATTCGACAAGATAACCCTTAAAATATACTTATTTATTGAATAAATGCGCGATTTTTCAATGAATTAGGTATATGAAATTTTTTGAAATTAGAAATCAATTTCAAATCTAACTTTTGGACTTTAAACAAAATGAATCTTAAATATTCAAAATCGAGAATCTAAATAACTTTAATATGTAAAAAGATAAATGGTATAGATATGAAGGCATATATTTATAATGCAGGTTTTATTTATATAATTATTTACGATATAGAGAACTTAAAGTTTATTTCAATCGTGGACTTCAGTTTAAGACTTCGAAACGCAAAGAGTCCAATATTGAGTCCAAAGAGAGTCATTTTTCATGCGCAAACATAACTTGCTGATTAATTTCAATTAAATCGTTACTCAAATTGGGAGTTGATATTTATTATCAAGCACAATATAAAGAATGAACTTATACAATGAATATATTCAAATGTATTCAAAAATTAAAGGGTTTTTGTTTGTCATCAAAAAGTAATAAAGTTCATGAATCAAAAATCATCAAGTTCATTCGTGAATAATGAATTTAAAATAAAATATAATATGAGATTTTCTCACTCTTAGACTCTTTGATTAAGCTTGGTTTAAGACTATACTATTCAAAATAATTTACATAACGGATTTATCCGGGCATTCTTCAGAGTTGAACAATTGAATTTAACTGATGACTAAATGTAAGTTTAGTTGAAATACAGATTACAATTATGTTTGCCTTCAACATATCTATAGAAATAAGTGATATGTAATGAATGATATATAGATTTTCTTTATGTGTGTGTGCTAAATTTACTTTTAAAATTATTTGAAGAAAATTGAAAAAGATTTCTTTAATTTTTGATAGGCAATGTTAAATTTCTTTATTATTGATATTCAGTGAGTCTGGTCTATGTAAGATAAGCAAATGTGAGTAATTCTTAGGATATTTGTTAGAAATTAGACTAGAATCATTGCTTCATGTTACGATTGAATCTACGAAATAATCGTCACATTTATAGCTGTATTTTCCATTCATTAAAAACTGAATTAGAAGAAATTTCATTTCATTGAATTTTCATTTGAATCTCAGATGAACTATAACTTCTTCGACTCAATTTATTTTTGATTGCATATTGATTTGAATTCAAAAATTTCATAAATTAATTAGAAAAAGTGAGGATTAAATTCGTTCAAATTTTTATTAATCACATTTTATTGAGCATTAATCGAAGAGCAAAAATGAAAAATAATTATAATACGAATGAAGATATTGTGGTTTCTGGAATTTCGGGCAGATATCCTGGTTAGTATACTTAAAAGTCTAATTAATGTTATATGGTTCCGTAATTTTGACAGAAAGTGATAATGTTGATGAATTTATGGAAAATCTATATTCAAAGAAGGATATGGTTGTAGAGGACGATAGGAGGTTACCATTTGGTAGGTTAACTATTTAAAATAATAATAATATTTTGATTTAAAATCCGAATCGAATATACAATAATTATGTGTTGAATATTTTTTTAGGCTTTTTAGGTCTACCTAATTCTACTGGCAAATTAAAAGATCTGAGCAAACTGGATGCTGACTTTTTCGGTGTGGGGGAGGAAGAAGCTAATCAAATGGATTCACAGATCAGAATAGCAATGGAAGTTACATATGAGGCAATTTGGGATGCTGGTATATATTCTTGTTTTAATGATTTCATGTATTTTTAAACACAATATGAAAAAATAATTTATAGTTATTCATATTTGATTGTTTAAATTCAAAAAATGCTATAAAAATTGTGATAATTATCATAGTTTAATATATGATCAACTTGATATTAATTTAATAGGAATTGATCCAAATGATTTGAGCGGTTCTAAGACCGGCGTTTTCATCATAAGCTGTTTCGATGAGGTGCCAGGTGCAATTGCAGAGGACTATACAAAAGCTATTGGATATAAACAATATTTTGCGGGCAGATTAGCCCATGTGTTCAACTTTACGGGACCGTCACTATCGATAGACACAGCCTGTGCCAGTAGTTTCTCTGCACTAACTGAAGCTTTATGGGCTCTGAGAAACAACAGATGTGACAGAGCTGTTGTGGTTGGCGTTAATTGGGCACTCAGACCATCCACTCAATATTGGGTAAATAAACGAATCCACTTATTTGTGTCTAATAATTAAAAAAAAATGTCAGTTCTATCAATTAAATATGATATCACCAGACGGCCACTGCAAGTGTTTGGACAGCGAGGCAAATGGTTATGCAAAAGGAGAGGCATGTGTTGTGATTGTGCTTCAAAAGAAAAGCGAAGCCAAACGTATTTATGCGACGGTAGTGAACGCGAAAACAAACTCCGACGGTTATAAAGAGATGGGTATTACCTACCCAGGATATAAAACTCAGTGCAAAGTGATGAGCGAAACCTATGCCGATGCTAATATCAATCCCAATGATGTTAAGTATATGGAGGCTCATTGTACGGGCACACAAGCGGGTGACCTGGTAGAAATGTCGGCGATTGTCGAAGCCATGTGCAAGGGTGGGTTTTCAAAAAGAAATATCGAAATTATAAATTGGATTCTTATATATTAGATATGAGTTAATAAAATGATGAAAATTGACAAAGAATATTATTCCTACAATTGAGGATATTAATTAAATTTATAGATTTGACCTGATGAAAATTTTCAGAATAGAATAGTTTTAGTTATTAATTGTCAACTTAAAATAAATGACTGAGAAAAACAAATATCTTCATAAAGTTATCGAATTGCCCTGATTGATTGTTTTTTCAATTTTTGTTAAAAAATATTTTTATTACAATTTATTATCATTTTCGTTATTTTAGGAAGAAAAGAGCCCTTGCTAATTGGAGCTGTCAAGTCTTGTATTGGACACACAGAGGGTGCTTCCGGTTTGTGCTCGCTAACAAAAGTGATTTTCTCGATGGAGAATCAATGCATTCCTCCCAATCTTCATATGAAAACACAGAACCCTGTGATTGAAGGACTGGTCTCTGGTGTTTTGAAACCGATTATAGAGAACACTGCTTTCAAAGAAAAACTGGTTGGACTCAATTGTTTTGGATTCGGTGGAGTCAATGTTCACGTTATTGTAAGGTCTGATAGTAAAGACCCCTCTCCTGACAACCACGATATTTTTGGTGGTATACCACGTTTAGTATTGATGTGCTCTCGAACTGAAGAAACGCTCAAATATTCATTTGAAAATGGGTTAAAAACACCGCAGAAGATCACTCGAGACTACCTGTTCCTTATTAATGAAACATCGAAGACAAGTGCATTTAGGAATAGACATAATATTTTTGAAGGAATGCCTTTCAGAGGGTTTGCATTAATTAATAATACAAACGGCTTTGAAGAATACTCGAATGACATAACCATAAAAAGGGTATCCGATGATAAACCTCAAGTTTGGTATGTATTTTCAGGAATGGGTAGTCAGTGGGCGGGAATGGCTAAATCGCTAATGAGTTTGGATGTTTTTGCTCAATCTGTGAAGCGGTCGGCACAAGTGCTGAGTGAATATAAATGCGATTTAATGACAATTCTTTTGGAAGAAAACGAAAAAGTGATGGAATGTCCGCTCAATTCCTTCATATCTTTAGCTGCCATTCAAATAGCATTAGTCGATGTTCTCAATGAACTCGACGTAAAACCCGATGGAATTGTCGGTCATTCTATCGGTGAATTGGTCTGTGCCTACGCTGACAACTGTTTAACTCACGAGGAAACAATGAGAATGGCATATTGGAGGGGAAGGATCATCAAAGATTATAAAGAATGTCGCGGTAAAATGGCAGCCATTGGTCTTAGTTTAGAAGAAGTACAAAAACGGCTTCCCTCAGATATATTCATAGCATGCCATAATTCTGACGATTCTGTCACTGTTTCGGGAACACATACTGCGATTAATGATTTTATTAGTCGATTGACAGCAGAGGATGTGTTCGCCCGAACTGTTGATAGCAGTGGTATTGCATTTCATAGTCCACTCCTTTTAAGTATCAGAAAAAAATTGAATGAAAAACTTAATGAGATTTTGCCAAAAAAGAGAAGAAAGTCTTCTAAATGGTTGTGCAGTACCTATGAAACAACAGATAAAAATTCTTCAAATATTGGCTCAGAATATTTTACTGATAATCTTATATTACCAGTGTTGTTCAAAGATGTACTCATACAAATACCAAGCAATGCTGTTGTGATCGAGGTATTCATTTTAACAAGTAAAACCTTATAATTTTCTATATTATTCAACTCAGGTATCGGCACATCATTTGTTGCAACCAATAATTAAAAGAAGTTTAGGCTCTGATATCACTTATATTCCATTAATGAAGAAAAATGAAAATAACATACAATTCCTACTGAAAAGTGTGGGCAGACTTTACTCGACGGGTATTAATCCGAGTATTGAGAAATTCTATCCAAAAGTCGAGCTCCCGGTCTCGAGGGGAACACCAGCCATATCACCACTGATTAAGTGGGACCACAATAAAAGCTATACTGTTTATCAATATCCAGATTATTACAATCCGTTCGCTTCAACTGACAATATATTTGAAATAGATTTACAGGTAATAATACATCCAGAAATGAGCTAGAATGAAACTATCGTAATCTGAATGAATTTTATTATAATTTTCATTGATTTGCTTTTTATTCAATTGGATTATTTTATTTGATCATTTGATTCTTTATCGATTAGGTCGAAGAATTTGGTTATATGGCTGACCATTGTATCGATGGTAGGATCCTATACCCGGCTACCGGTTATTTAATGTTAGCATGGCAACAATTGGCCAAAAAGTTAGGAAAAATATGGAATGAGTTGCCGGTTGAGTTTGAAAACGTTTGTCTCCACCGTGCAACTATTTTGCCCAAATCAGGAGTTATTAAGTTTGAGGTCAAATTATTTGAGACAAGCGGTCAGTTTGTGATCACTGAATCGGGAACCGTTGCCGTCACCGGAAGAATTTTTGTGCTACAAATACCTTGCAATCAATTCGAATATTTAATTGATGAACAACATTTTAGGTGTGAATAGTTTTATTTACTAATTTTGAATCATTGAAAATTTATCTAGTTGATTAATTTATTTAAAACAATAGAAATGTTTTGAGCGATGAAAACAATATTATACTCAAATCTAATGATATTTATAAAGAGCTCAGACTTCGTGGTTATGACTACGGAAAGAGTTTCCAATGTCTTAATAGAGCTGTGATTGAAAATGATAAAGTTATTTCTGATATCAAATGGATCAACTGGGTCACATTTACTGATTCATTAATACAAACCGCAATACTTGGTAAGAGATCACGTGGTCTGTATTTACCCGTTCGTATTGAAACATTGAGGTGTGATCCGAGGTTATTATTGCAACAAAAAAAGGCTGAAATTGGTTTTGAAATCACAGAAATGTTAACTCTATTCGACAATCAACTAGGTGATAACAAACTTATAATGAAACTTTGCCAATAAATTAATTTATTTTTCAGGTATTGGTGTTGCGAGAGGTTTAGAGTTTCGTGGCCTTAAAGCCAATATAGCACCCAGGAATGTGTTTGCAAGGATACCTACTGTGGAAAAGTATTGCTTTGTTCCGTATGATCAAGAATATTTTTCAATTAAGAAAAATGACGGACAATATCTGACAAAATATATGAGACAATGTTTTGGAGTGGCTTTCAATTTGATTAAAAAGTTTAAACTATCGCTAAAAGATTTCAAGAGTTTGGATCAGATGTTAAGAGAAGAAATCGAAATACTGTTGAAAACCTCAAATGAAATAACAAATTATGATAGCACCGGTGTTACTGAGGACGAGGACAGGTGTTTATTACAACTGTTATTAGAATTGAATAGAATTGAAAATATTAATTTCAATGAGAAGATGATCGCAGAATATAATGAAGAGTTAATAAATTTGGATAAATGTCTAATAAATAAGAGTTTTATGAGAGAAGAGGTTTTAAGACAACAATTGGAAACTGTTATCGAAAATAATAATCATTATTACAATCAGATTAATGTACTCGAAGTCAGTCAGAGTCAGACAATAATCGCTCAGACAGTCATTGAATTAATACGTTTGTCAACAAATGACATGAAATTTAATTACAATTTATTGCATCCAAATGTCAAAGAATTGAGTAATGATTCGATAAATGAAGTTCAGAGTCATCAGTGGATAATTGAGAAATCAATTCTTCCCACAGAACTTATTGATTATGATCTTGTAATATACGAGGACAAGCTTGATCTCATTTCAACCGATATCAAGATTAATTTAGCCGTATTTCTGTCTTCTGTTTGGAGTTCTGTAAAAAACAATGGATTTTTAATTGTTGTCCACAAAAATAAACTCAATTTCGCTGAAGAGGTTTTGCTTAAAATATTCAAAAGTCGTTTAACTGATGAATGTTTAAATGAACGCAAAACACAAATAATATCAGAAGCGGAAAAACTCGGCTTTTGTTTGATTTCTACAAAAGTCGATCCCATTTCTAATAAGAGTTCTTTGATTTTTCGCAAAATTTGTACGGATTTTAAGATAGAGAACCAGACCTTCATTCAGATAACTAACGATAAGTGCGAGCAATGGATTGAAAAACTTCAAAAAGAGTTGGAAAATATTAAAGACAGACCGGAATCAGAAAATATTTGGCTATTAGGAGAAGACAGTCCTACGAATGGTATCATTGGTTTTGTTAATTGTCTGCGAAAAGAGCCGAACGGACACAGAATTCGTTGTATTTTTAATAATGATTTCTATAATAAGAATAAATCAAATCTATTGGAAAACAGAGAACTTTTGCAGACAATTGTGAAAAAAGATCTCGTTATGAATGTTCTAAAATCGGGTAATTTATTGGGAAGTTTTCGACACTTCAGTATCGATTTGAATGAAAATACTGTGCCCTCTGAGCACTGCTATATCAATGTGCAAACAAAAGGAGATCTGTCCAGTTTTAAATGGTTTGAAGCACAGCACAAATATTGGCCGTTGGGAAAGAAGGGTAAGGAACAGCTCATTGATGTCTATTACGCGCCTTTGAATTTCCGGGATATTATGCTATCTACAGGTTAATATTATATATGAACATGATTAGTTTGGTGTTAATGTTGATAGTTATTAACTAGGTAAACTATCAGCTGATGCACTGCCTGACGATATGGGACTTCAACACTGTGTACTCGGCCTCGAATTCGCCGGAAGAGATCAGAATAAGAATAGAGTTATGGGAGTCATTTCATCCAAATGTTTGGCCACAAGTGTTGTTGTCCCGGATATGGACTTTGTTTGGCCGATACCCGAAAACTGGTCTATGATTGAGGCGTCAACCGTTCCCTGTGTTTATGCGACGGCTTATTATGCGCTTATAATTAGAGGGAAAATGAGACCTAAAGAGTCGGTTCTCATTCATTCAGGAAGTGGTGGTGTTGGACAGCCAGCAATTGC
>JAQGCQ010000058.1:0-28502 GCA_034699945.1 Chamobates pusillus
AATTATGAGTGAATTTTTATCGATAAAGTTGTTGTCAACTCATAAATGGTTACATAATTCTACTCTAAGATTGACTTAATTTTTATTTTATTCATTAATTTTATTTTTGTTACTTTAATGTGTTTGGGAACCAATTTATTGAATCACTTTTTCGAGTCTTTCCTCTGAGAGTCTATTCCTCTTTTAGTCTATCAATACTTAATTTGAATGAATTTTATCATTAAAATATTTAAAATTAGATTGCCTAGCACAAAAAAGAAGAAGAAATGTTGACTAATGGTTCTTAAAAGTAATTCTCGAAACTCTAATTTGAAATCAAGGAAATGATTAGATTAGGAACGCCTCCATTGAAACACCTCTTCGTTGAAATAAATGTTTGATTTAATTGAGAATCACTCGAAATAGTGTTCAAAAATCATTAGTTGTGTAAACATTTGATTCACAGTTTTTCCGTATTTTCTATGAATAGATTGAAAATTGAAATTCAAATAAGGAGTCCACTCAACACTTGTGATACCATTCCTATTAATTTCTTTTATAAATAATTATTTAACTTTTGGCCCAAAACTTTTGAGTCAAAAGTTAATATTCCGGACGTCTCTCACGAAAAATAAAACTTTAAAAAACTGAACCAAAAGTGCATTAAATGTTTTATTAGGTTTTCTTCGGGTTCTGTCGAGTGATTTATTAATCAGTTTCTGATATAACACTTACTATGAGTTTATCAGAGGATAATAAATAGTGTTTTTTCTTTACATTTGTAAAGCTTTTCCTTAAAATTGTTAACTAATAAATGGTCTCAAAATAATTAGTGTTTTACCTGAAGTCAACTCATTTTATATACTGTTCTCAATTGTATTTAAAATTATTTTGTTTTTGCATTAATTTAAAACTAAAAATAAGAGTTAATTTCTTTATTCAATAAAAGAGTTAATTTAATACAAAAATAAAATTCAAAATAGTTTTTGAGAAAAAAAAGTTCAACAAATCTTTGATTTAAAATAAAAAGTTTAATAAATCGCTCTTTTAATTGATTATATCCTGGAGTTTGACTTATTTTGTGTAATGATTTTGATTAACTAAAACTCATTAAATAACAAAATTAATTTTCAATCAAATCGAACTGAATTGATCTAGTTCACTAACAAATATCACAATGATTTAAAAATTGAATGAAAAATGTTTCAAATCAATAGATTATTAAGTTTTTGATTCAAATGATTAAAATTTAGACCAAAATAAGATTCAATGAATGATAGATTGAAGCGATTATTAATTGCCTTTTTTCTAAAAACGGATTCAATTAAAGACATTAGAGTTTGACTCAAATCCTATTAAATGATTTTAAAAGAAGATTCAGCAAAGACTTAGCAAGGTCTTAGCAACAAAGAACATATTTTGTATTTAACATCAAAAAGAAATTCTAGGTTATCTTGTCCATTTAATTTATCCTTTAACAATCAAAAGATTGACAATAAGGGATTATTACCGATAACATGCTGTGCGGCCCTCGATTCTCCTTGCTCATAAAACAAGTTCATGAAAACAATGCAAATGAATATCAGGTTAGACATGAATTTGCAATAATAACAATAAATTTATTCAATTTATAGACTAATTTGATTACAATATACAGACATTCAAATTGAGAGAAGAAAAAGCAAATTAAGTAATCGTGAGTTCAGTTTATCTCAGATTTTAATTAAACGATTGCTTCAACTTTTCAAACATTTTTTTATTGCTTTTGGTATTAAAATTAGAAAACATTTGAATCTCTAATTATTTATAGTTTTATTTTTTGGTTTATCATCAGATCTTAATCTAATGGCTATTTGAGTGAAGTTTTAATTTAAAATACATTTCTTGATTGAATCCACGAATTTGTTGGCGAATTAAAATTGCTTTAATAATTCAAAAACTAAAATCCGAGTCAATTAACTAATTGTCTGATAATTATTTATTTAAAGAAAATCTAAAAATTAATTTTATGTTATTTTTTGAACGGAAAGATTTTTGAAAATATTTAATTCAAATTCTTTTACTGTATTTTAGATTAAAATTTAATAAATTTTCAATTAGTCAATACCCGGAATCAATTACATTAATCTTTTGGACTATTTATGCCAAGAGTCAAAAACCATAAGCTTTAATGAAAAATTCGTTTAAAAATTAGCGGAAATTATTCATCATTACTAATAAATTAGCAAGATTATTCACTTGCTTATGGATTATTTATCTGAATTTTATCAAATGGGACATCATTTCAACAAAATGTGAACAGAATTAATAAACTTTTAAACTCAACTCATTTTAATTGGTTTTGATTAGATGTCTGTTGAAAATTCATCTCAGAATATAAAAAACAAGCAAGATCAAATGAAGAATAAGATTTATCTAATATTAATTGCGAACAAACGGTCAAAAAACTTTAGAAATCTTGAAATATAACTTTCTATCCAAAGGCCAGTCATTTACATAACGTTCACAAATCTAACGATATTTTAGATAAAACTTTTGAGAAAAAAATGCTTTCGAGAGATAACCCTTTCGCTAAATGACAGCTAAATAGACTAATAATTCATTTTTTAAAACCACCTAGTTAATTATCTCCGATTTGATTTGGTGTCAAAAATATCATAGCTCTAAGTGTTCATGTATAGTTTGATTTATAGCAATTAAAATAATTATTCTTGCTAAATTGGTTATTAATGATCATTTAAATATGCAAAGAGCAAAAATAACTGGATCAGTTTCAATCGTTTTGCCTTTCCTTCTGTATATTTGCAAATATCTTATAATTAGTTCATTTGTCGGTAATTATTATTTTATTTTTGCTTACAATTAATCGATACTTATATTTGTTTTTATATTATGTAATGATTTAATTATAAACTTTAAATTTAAGAAATTGTTTTTGTTTTGATTTTGCAATCTTTCGAGTATTAAGTTGTCATGCACTTAACCTAGCTCACTTTCATTTAAGTGGAGTTCTTAAGCCTTGGAAGTGTTTAAGAAAGACATTTATTATTACTATTTATTAATAATTTATAAGATATTATATACATTAAGAGCTAAGAACTAATCTAGCAAGATAATCTTATTGTAAAACCTATTGTTTAAATCATTTAAATTCAAATAACATTTTTTAATTTGAGTCATCTCTACAGTAATAGAGGAGGTGTGCATTCAATGCATATCATATAAAATATATTTATGTATGAGTGAAATAAATCTAACAAGATAAAAATAGACCTGAATTAATTGACCACTATTACAAAGTGTGAAAAGGGGCCGAAGGGCTCGTATGCAGGATTTGGGCTCAAATTGACCCCAATTTTACTCATTTGAAGTCAAATAATGATTTGAAGTCTTATTTAAGGAAAGTTTTCCAATGAATTTCAATATCAATTCAATGATAATTTTATTTCAAAGAATCGTATAATTCTTGTTTCGGTTCACTTTTCATATCATAATTAGAAATAAAATTATTTCACTTAAAATGTTTTGTTTCTTTTGGTCGACTCTCAGAATATAATTTTAATATTTTATTAAAAGAAAATCCGTAATAAGTGTTAGAGAAATAAGAAGAGAAAATTGCTTTCAAAACAATTTTCGTCTTACTTTTGACTCCAAAAGGCATTAATTATATCCTCGAAAAAGTTTAAAATTATATTCATTAAGAAATTATTTAAAACTCTTCTAAATTTATTCAATTATTTAATTGAAATTATTTTCAGTTTAGAATAATTTCTGTGAATAATTGGCAAATCATTATTAGAATGAGAATAAGAGTAGAGGTTAGGGCACAGCTCTTCACAATGAACTTGAAAACAAAATAAAGTCAACACTTCTTCCAAAGTAAAGGACAGCTTAAAAGTTCATTCATCCAAAAAAATTATTTATTGTTTTTCATATGAGAGTGTTATTCAATTTTTTCGGACCCACTCTTCTGACAGACAATTATAATCTCTAATTAAAATTCAAAGATATCTTCCTCTCTATTATAGAATTTATTACTTTTTTGGGTCCATAACTACTGGTTTTGTTGGACTTATTTAGCATTTGTTTGGAAGAAAAGCTTCTATTCATGTCTTAACACAAAGTCGTATGAAATGAACCAAAACGTGTCGAACCCTTCCATCCCTTAAAATAAAAAATTATTTCATATAATCATAATTCGTAGCAAAGGCTCTAAATTACATGTTTGTGACGAATATATTAATAATTTACACAAAATATTAAACTATAATAACATTTAATAGATTCAAAAAATTAATCTTATTTTTGATCCGAGAGTTTCAAACAATATATTAAATTAAAAGTGGAGTTAAAGGCGTTTAAAAATAATCGAATTAATGAAGAAACAGATTAACTGTGAAATCGATACAACCGTTCGGTAAAGAAAAATAAAAGTTTAGTTAATATTAACTCCGGTGTAGTCTTGCCTTTTAAGGTCAATGTGAATAATTGCTGGGTATTTAGTTTGCTATTTTGATGGCATAACTGTTTTGTAAAGAAAGAAATTATTGATAAATAAAAATCATTTGAGAATCGTTGAATGAATTAATGAACTAGATCAATTTTTGGGAGAGAAACTCGATTCTTTCGTGTGCTGAGCGAAAAGGCAAACAAAAAATAACTCATTTTTGTTAAACTTTGCGCCAAAAATAGCTTTTATTTAACTAAACGGCGGATAAAAACGGACTGAAAAACACATCTAATCTCTAATCGCATGAATCGGAGCTCTCGAAAGATGAGAACATTTTTCATAAAATTCTTGTTTTTTTAACTTATTTTTAAGTCTTTTTTGAAGTTCTTTTTCCATAAAAACATTAAATCTTTCTTTAAATCGAAGAAAATTTTGTTTATCTCGTATTGCAATGAAAATTGATTATGAATTTGAACCAAAACTTTGAGATAATTGCATTCATAGTATACGTTTTTTAACCTGGATTTTAATTAGCTTGCACAAAAAAATCACTATCTTTGTTAACATTTCTCAAAAGAAAACTTTTAATTTTAGATTAAAGTCTGCAAAAAAATGGTTTTAAGTGAAAAGTCTTTTGAAATTTAAACCTTTGATTAATTTCTGCTCCAATTATGACTTAACTTTGATTAACATTTAAGTGAAAGCAATTCTGTGTTTAATTTCAAACCAATACTTCAGTTATACTTGACTTCAGTTAATTTGGTTTACAATTATTGTAATCAAAGCAAAAATCCTTCTCATTATGTAATGAATGAGAAGTCCTTATGTTTTGCGTGTGTTTTGTATCCAATGAATCGATAAATAGTCTGAACTAATCATTAGATTTTTGCTCGAATTTGATTGGATTTGAGTTTAAGATTTTTGTTTGATTTTTACCAATAATTACAGTTATGTTCGAAAATATTTTTTTTATAAATCATTTTTGAAGAAATATTTTCTCTTTAAACGATTTTTTTCAGTAGATTTTCGGTAAAAACGTTTTCAAAAATTGCTTAAATTCAGTCAATCAGATAATTATTGTCACGAAATATGATTTAATGCACAAAAATATGTTTCAAAATTCAAAGATCACGAAAAGTATTAATTTTTGAGTTCTTATACTTTGCCTTTATTTCACTTTTTTCTCTTTTCTGTCAATAAATTGTGTATTTTTTTCTTAAGGAAAAATTATTTGCCTTTAAATCAAACAAATATTGCCTCAAAATTGTATTTGATTTATATATAATATATAATAATAATCTTGAACTTTGCAATAATTCACATTCATATCCAGGTATTATTAATATTATTGCTCAATTATGTATTGGTAGTATTAATAATTGGTAGTAGATCAAAACAGACTCTCCTTATGTCGTAAATCTCTCTCTCTCTCTCTCTCTCTCTCTCTCTCTCTCTCTCTCTCTCTCTCTCTCTCTCTCCAAAACAAATAGACAGTGAGAGAGAGATTTATTAATAAAAGTAATTTAAAATATAAACATTTAATAAATTTTTTAGAAAAATTTAATTGCAATAAATTTTCTAAAAGTGTATGAAATAACCCATAAATTAAATAAAGGAGTTATTCGTCGCCTCACAAAATCACTATTAAATTAATTTATAAATCTTTCCAGAAATACATTGAATGAATGGTCGACACCCACTGATTGCAATTCCTTATAACTCTAAGTTGAATTGATACCCGAGCAAAATTAGTTTTCTTCTTTTTGTTGGACACTCCTTACGGCCATATCTAATCTCAACAATAATTTTAATCGAAAGATATTAAAGATATTAAAGTTAACCCAAAACTAAAAACTCAAAATATTTGGCCAGAAATGAAATAAATAAATAAAATGAGACTTTTTTATTGCTATTAATTCTTATAATTCTTTCTAATTATAGACCTATACCTTGAATATTGTATACTCCAGAAAGAGTGAAGACTTTTATTTCGTTTAACTTTTCTCTGTTCTGGTTCTGGGCTTTCATTATAGCGATCCGTTTTGGGTGGTGTCCACTGAACTCAAATATAATGATCACAAAACAACAAATATTATAGATATTTATTTAACATAATTCTTATCTATCATTTGGAAAGTTATATAATATTAGATATAATAATGATTTTGAGGCCCAAATCAGGCAATCAATGAGTTTTTCCGTAATTTAAAACCTAATCGAAAGATTGATTTATTACCGAAGAAATTGTTTTATTATTTCAATGCAATAAAACATTTGTTTCTTCAGAGAAAAATTTTCTCACTTTTTAATAGAGATTAATATAAAATAATATTAGCATTAATTCCGTATTATTTTGATCTGTCATTTAACCCAATTTCCAATTAATATCACTTCGAGTGAAGGCATCACTAATGGCACAACTGATCCTATCTCAAGTGAATATAAGTAATTTGCTCATGGTGAAACAAATAAACAAAGTATGCCTTATAATGCCTTATATGAACAGAAATGTTATTTTTCTTGCAGTTTTGATCACTTCCTCACTTATCTATGAGGTGTTCCCAAAAAAATGAATTTATTTTGATTGCAATACATATTACTATTAAATTCAAATCAAATGTTTTGATGAACCGATTTCAGGCTCTGTTTTCAAATGATCCGAAACATATTAAACATATTTCGCACAAAACTATTAAACAACATATGAGTAAATAAGGAAAACAAATCAGATTTAGATTTACCTTTTTTTTGTTTTTCTAACATACTTTTAAATTAGATTGGTCATCCTTCAACAATAATCTATTACAATCTCCAATTGACCTTGCTTATATGTAATTCATTTAATTCTATAATCAAATCCAATTGAATAGAATTTGATCTCAAAATTACAGCAAATAAAAAAACAATCAGAAGAATAGCCCAACGAATGTAATATCAAAATCTGATTATCTTTTGGTTGAAAAAAATGAAAAGATTATCACAAAAAGAAGAAACGAATAAAATGAATGAATTCGTTGTTTTGACATAAATTTCAGCGAAACAGAGAGAGAAAAATCTAAACCAATGAATAAATTGTTTGATGAAAACAATGAGATGAATATGTGATGAAAATACAGTATTAGAACCAAAAACTGTATAACAATAACAATGTATAATATAATGTATAATAAGGTTCTGTTTTTTATTCAAACATGAATTTCATATTTAGTCTGCATTTTTAAAGGGTTTGCATAACTGTTACAGATATGGAAATATATTTAAACCTCAATTCAAATGCAAAACTCACTTATTGTTTGATAGACGAGTTATTTTTGTTCACTTATTCTGATTTTATTTCTTACTTCACTGAACAGAAGGACTTTCATATGAATAGAAATAGATTTTTTGTGAGTCCATTATCTAATTGTTTTCAATCAAATATTTATCTAAATATAAGTCAAAATCTGATTCAGGAGTGACTTCGCTGTAAGTCTTGTCATTCATTTGTGTCTATCTTTGAATCAAAATTGAATGCTTTGAATACAAATCAAACTTTTTTTCTCCGAATCGATAGATTCGAACAAAAAATAATTTTCATTTCAATCATTCATTTTAATCGCAATCGAAATAAATTTAGACAAAAGTTTAACAACAATTTCACTGAATTCAAAGAAATCGAAATAAATTTGTTTGCATTTAAAATATTTTTCTTAATTTACTTCAATTTGTTTTTAATTTATTCAATTGAATAGAAAACTAAAATATATAAAATAGTGAAGGATTTCGATTAAGATCTTTGCTTTCAGTCATAAATCAAATTCAAAAGTAAAATAAATGAACGAAAAGTTTGGTCGAAAACTAATAAAATAATCTAAACTTAAAAACGGAATTAAATTTAATTCAACTCTCATTTCAAAGGAATTCAAACAAATTTGAAGAGAAAAATAAGTCTCTGAAGAGTATTGCTCTGAAATTTGTTGAGAGGATCAGAATTGCTAGCTAATTTATCTAACTTTTCTAATTTATCTAGTTTACGGCTCAATCTTTGGCAAAAACTAAGAAAATAAAACCCTTAAAAATGTAATACTCTTTGAGTCTAAAATAATTAAACAAAAGTCCTTTAAATTGTTTGAATGAGATTTCTATCAAATCAAATGAAGAGAATAATGAAAGAAAACAATTGTTTTAAATGTCATTATAATTATTATCGGCGAAAAAAATCTCTGGAATTCCGGAACTCATAAATGAATATTAAATTTTTTGAATGAAAAATAAAATAAAGGAAATTATAATTCAAATAAAATTTGCAATAAATCCGTTATAATAATAAATAATAACAACAAATAATTTCATCTCACGTTCTCTTATCGCTTGAAATCACATAAATTTTTGTTTTGTTTTGTTAAACAAATCTTATGTTACAATAACCTGGTATTTATTTATTAACACAAAACGAGAAATGCGTTTAATTATAATTATTTGCATTAATTCCCCAAAAATTATTTGTATGATAAGAGAGGAATGGAGTGAACAAAAATAGATGCTAGGTGGTTCTACATTACTATGCTAGGTGGTTCCATTATTTTGACGTCAAAGGAATTGATCGTGCTAATCCATTTTGCAAATTTGTTTTTTTTTCTTGACAAGTTGAACAATCTATTGCCAGATCAAACTAGATTAATGTCCATTTCATTTGTTTTAAAATATAGATCAGTGGCATATCAATCATAAAAGTTACCATGCTAATGTTAATTAACAAATGGAATGCAAAGAATTCAAATAATGTTCCGAAAATTTTATTCAAAAGAAATGACTGCCATTCACTCAAAAAGCAAAACGTGAGGCCACCCCTTAAGCAGAATACCCTTGCACGCTTTTGTACTTGTTCACTGGTAGTAATAGTGAGGGCTGTCCAGAAGGGACCTACACTTTGCGTTTTACTCAAATGAATACCTGATTTAAAATTGAAATCAAAGAAAATTGAATTCACATTTCGTGGAAAGTTTTATGTGTTAATCAAAAACAGTTGAATTGAAAATTCATTGAAATTTTCTCAAATTTTTCAAACGAATGGAAATTAAATTCGAATTAAAACGAACTAGATCTTAATAATAAACAAAACAAAAAAGTTATCTTAATATCATTTCAGAAAGAAAAAAAATTCAATGAATATAAAAATATACTCAAAAATGCATTAGTCTTATAGTCTTCATAAAAATCAATCCTTTATTTGTTTTTTTTATTGCGAACAAGAATTTTATGTTTTGATTATTGTTTTGTGAATTCATTGATCTCAGTATCAGAAGAGAAGCAAAAAATTGTTTGATTCTCTCTATTGAAAGACACGAATACACAAAATGATTACAGAAAAGGATAGGCTATTATTTCTCGCTAAAGATTACACAAAAAACTGATTGTATGATTCAGAGGATCGGGAATCACATCAGTGAACGTTAATGATGTCTGAGGTTATGTCAAACGCATAAAAATATCTACTTTTTTCTGTGCTTCGGATCGGAGGAAACGTGATTTCCTTTCGCACAGACAAAGGGAACGCCACTAACGATACGATCGACAAAATAATGTGTGCGAACCCCTCTATCACTAGAGTGGCTCAGGATCTCAACCTTTCCACCAAAAATCCATATAAATTGAATAAATCTTTTCGTTTAGAGAAACAAAAGTGAAAACTCATTCTTACTTAACATAAAAACAACGGCTCATTAGGTATGAGTCGTATGAGTCATAGCGTGTGTTAAACACAACAACAATAAATGTATTTAATAATAATAGATCTGCTAATTATAGTACAGGTCTTTTAGTTTCCGATGTTAAGGGGTTAGTTGACCCTTTCACTAAACTGTGACAGGTGTACATCAGTTGACGAGGGTTAATTTGTACCTGAACAAAGCTAAACACACACACTATTCATGTCTTTACATTTATTATACATTCGCTGTAATTGTTATTCACTTTTTGGAGTCAATAAATTCAGGGAAACGCAAAAAAAATGTATTTTCAGTTTCGGAATATATTTTGTATTCAAAATCAAAACAGAAATTATTATTTCCAACAAAAAGCTAATAAAAAATACAGTGATTTTTTTGCTGACTTCTAATAAATCAAATTTTTCACAACTTCTTCAGACAATAGACATGAGATTTATTAGTGTTTATTAACGGAACGGATCGCATGTCAGTGAATAACAGGTAAATAGTACTCAGTCTGCAAATGAGTCCCTTCCATATGGCAGGCATGGGGTCAGCACTTAACTATAGGCACAGGTATTAACGATTTGCGTGTTGATTACTCATTAAAATAAGAGATTAGCGTAAGTTTTATGCAAGTTTGCAAGAACAAATAATATAAATTCCCAGATATCCCGCCAACATTTATACAAATGTTGAGTGGATTTCACTAATTATTCCTAACTTTTTCTCATATCTTCGAAAACTTAACATTGAAAAAGTGTGCAAATGTTGAGTGAAAAAAAAACACTTGAATTGAGTCCATTGTTTTTTTGAAAGTCATGTTCACAGCGAGAAAAAGCCAACAAAAATGTTTTATAACTCGAATAATACAATGAAGAAAAAGAGATAAAAACATAAAAATTATTTTACTTTAAGCTCGAAATCAAATTTAGAATCTTTGAGTATTTTTTTGGTTGATTTTGATTTGAATAACAAATTAGAATTAAAGCACTTATTATTCAGTTTTTAGACAATAACCACATCTCAGGTGTTATCCCAACAGAAATCAGTTTAAAATGCAAACCATAGAGTTATTGTCGATTTGCGATGCAATTAATTATATTCAATGCTATTTCTTAATGAAAATCTCAAATATCATGATATCTGAGAACAATGAATAAGAAAACGAATAAATCATGAATTAATGATTTGAGAATAATTTCAATTTTATTCTTTAATCGCAAAATTAATGCATATTTTAAGCAAATTTCGATCAAATCATTTGTGAATCTGAGAAAAATCTGAAAAATGCGCTTCAATTTGATCAAGCTCATTTGACTTAAAATCATATCTAAAGTGTTGGGAACACCATTTCAGGTCTGGAATAATGCGTTTCCCATAGAAATGGAAAGATTGAAATCCAATTGATTGATATGAGGGCTGTTCTAAGGATATGACCTCCCGTTCAGAGTTAGTGACCTAAAGAATTGATTTCTATTTCACTGATAATTGAAAAGTATTTTTATGGTAATCGGCGTCAAATCGACACAAATTGGTCACAATAGCGAACATAATTTGTTTTGAAACGTTTAAAAGTTGTTTTTTCAATTCCAAGACCAAAAAAATATTCATTTTTCAAATAACAAATTAAATGATATCTCACGGAATAGTCGATGATTTTATGCCCGAAAGTTCATGTTTTGCGTCTGTTTTTTGGCCATTAATTCACATTAAAGCATAAGAAATGAGACGTTCCTCTCATTCGAGGCATAGCTAATGAAAAATCTGAAATTCATGCGATTTTTTCTTAATTTAGAAAAATGATGAATTTTGAATGACCATACTCGTTTCAATTCTAATGACATGGGATTTATTCGTAATTCTGAAAGCGAGGGATTAAAAAACTCGTTCAAAGAACTCATGACTTTTTTTGGACCAAATTATTTTTATAATGACTTTCATATCACCTGAAAATGCAATTTAACTGATAATCAAATGTGATTTGAGTCTCATATCTAATATCAAACGCCTTAATAATGATTGAAATAATAGTCAGAAATGTGTTCTCAATTGAAATACTTTAGATTTTAATAAATGATGAAAAAAATAGTGTTTGGGGCCCTCTGTAAAGGACACCCCAACAATAAGGACAGACCAGTGCTTTGCTCTGAACGCCAAAAACCTATTGAGAGAAACAATAGTCGTCGTCATTGAGAAGTGTAAAGAAGTGTAAAAAACTCGACACTTGTTTCGCGAAAAAAGATTTGTTCGCCAAATGTTAGGCAACAATAGATACCAATAGTTTTCGGGTTAACTTTTCTTTACATGTTTTTAAAGTTTAAATCTCTTTTCTCTTATTTATTGAATGTTTTTTCGTTTCCTTTTTATTTTCTATATTTTAGAAATTCTTTTGAAAGAAGTGTTTTGTTGTCTATTCGTTCCCTTCCAATGATAGAGAACTTCAAACGAATTACCTTTTCATTTATTCTCATTATTATTATTATACTTATTAAGTATATGAAAGTCTTTTCAAATATTTTTTAAAGTGTCTGAACAAGAGATGTGAGGAAAAAGCTTTTTGACAGCTGTTTGACAAACAAAACGTTTGGGTCTCTCTCTCTCTCTCTCTCTCTCTCTCTCTCTCTCTCTCTCTCTCTCTAAAAAATTATTCTTCAAATTCTTTATTGAATTATTTTGTTCATCAAATGTTATATCGAAGGCTGTCTTCAGTGATTCAAATCTCTTCTAAGAATAATTGATGAATATTTTTATATACACTTAATTAGAATATAATGAAAAACAAAATTTTTAATAATGAGATTCTGTTAAATAAATATTGGGCTCATATTCTCTGCTTTTTTTAGTCTATAATCCTATTAAATAAAGAATGAAATCTGATTTGTTTTGATTTAATTCAATACAAACTTTGATTTTATTTAAGAAACTATTAATAAATTCTGCTCTTTATTTGTTGATCTTATCTTTTAATGTAGTTTTCAATCATAATTCAGTTAAGTTTAGAGTCACTCCAATCCCACATAAATACACAAAAATCAAGAAATTAGAGCTAAAAATGAATTTCTCCGAAAGAAATACTAAATTAATAAATAATTAATCAAAAAATGGTTCGGATTTTATCTCTGAAATGAATCATTGACTCTAATCATTGGTTCTGAGATATCAAAGTTATAACAATATCTAAAATAATGCATTTTCATGTATTAATAAAAAAAAATGCACTTGGTAAAAGTTTAAAAGAAAAAAAATCATTTAAGAATATGAGTACAAAAACTAAAATTTATTTCAAAAATTTGATGTCAACTATAAATTGTTTGATTGTTTTAATTCTGGTTTCTATGAATCGTTGGTTATTCGAGAAAAAATCTGTTTTTAAATAAAGTTTGGAATCAATTGAAAGGCGAATAAAATCGAAAACAACTGCAAAAAAAAGTGTTGAAAGTCTGAGACAAGCATATGATTAAAGCAATTGTTCGAACGATTCGATTGAAAAACAATTTCGGTCTCAACTCTCGATTGAATTACTGTCCGAAATGAGTGTCAAAAACATCAATAGATTTGAAAAGCCGTTATCATTGGAGTGAATGTTGGGATTGGAGTCATTCATTGGAGTCATTCATTGGAGTCATCTATAAAATAGTTTTGTATTGAAAAAGCGTCCGAACACCACGACTCCGAACCACCGGTGCATTAATCGCATCGCAAACAGGTTTGTCATGAATTGCAGTCAACTAGAATTTAATAATTGGTGCTGAGCTTAATGTTAAGCATTTTTGATCAACAGTGGAGCTGTTCGCCAGTTTCGGCCATTCAACTTCACACACACTAACACCGCTCACACTGGAGCTCATGGATCAGTCAGACCTGTTATTCTGTGCTGGAATGGTATGAAGTGCTACTCTGTTTGCCCAAAGACTGAATTCAGTATCAAAACAGACCGACAGTTAGAAGCAGTGCCTGTTTTTTGCTCATTCATTCAGTTTGGCACAACTTCTTCATTATTCATACCTCATATGATATTCTGTGTGCGATATGTTATGTGATGTTTGACCTGCAATACTGTGTTCAACAGTTTTCAGCTCTAGTGTCAGCACACATCCAGTACCAAAACTAGCTGTGGTTTTCCTCTTTTTCTGGATGTGAAATATCCTACGGCCCACTATTTGCTCATCACAACAAACGAGTGTCGGCTCCTTATATTGTGTGTCAATTGGTTTTGACTAAAAGTTAGGTCAGTTGTCGTTATTTAACACTTATTTACCCATTTTTACGGTTAATTATTTTGCAGACATTTCTGATTCTTATCTAAACTTTTTTACTGAAAAGTAATTTATAATTAAATTAAGAGCTCTTTTGGGGACGGAATCGATCAAAGAATAACTAAAGGATTAGCGAAAAATAAATTCTTTTGATTTTTTACAAAATATTTCTATTAAATTGATTATCAAATGATTAAAATCAATAACAATTTTAATGAACTTTTGAAAGCATCTATTTATGGATTAGGGAGTGATCTGACGGCCCATACCTAAAGGTATAACTGTTTTTCTCACTCCACTCCACTATAATTGTATCGATAGAGAAGTGATGCTCACAAGCATTAGGTCTGTGCGGAGATAAAAGTTGAAAAGTTCATTCTGACTAAAAAGAGGAAGAAATAACTGTTTTCTCACTTCAAAGAAGATTCCCTTTGAGTCAACGGGTAGTGAAGGCTCTCCTCTTATCTGGTTTTGCAATGAAGTTAAGAATATAAAAAAACATAACAATTGTATTCTTATAATAACATTACTGACTCTGATATCAATGTTTACGACTAGACCTTCAGAATACAGAATGAATTTGCATTTTTTTCCTGAGCTCCTCTTATTATTCAATTGCAGGTTGAAACTTTTTTATATAAATGCACAGCACTTGTTGAGAATAAAAACATTACATCAGTTTTGATTATATGCTTTTTTAATGGTTTTTGTTTTGACTTAAAATTTTTAATTTGTTTTTTTGATTGTTTGCTTTTCCAATACAGACCCCGAGTGAAGGCAATATACCTGTGCTCTCGTCGAATGTCTTTGCATTTAATTCATGTGTGACCAGAAATAAATTAGCTAGTTAAATTGAGTTAAATTCTCTCAAATTTCTAATAACTGTTGACATTCGAGAACAGACTTTTTTTTGACAAATTATGTGAAGAGAGGACTGACTTTTAATTACAAAAAATTCTAATTTCGTGACCGAAAAAGAAAGAAGTATTGCCTCTCAATGTCTATAACTGACAGAAATTAACATAAATTTTATGTTCTGTTTACTGACTACCAATTGATTGATTGATTGCTCAAAAAAGTCTATTTGTTTTTTACGTAAAGAAATTTTTAAGTCTTAAACAACAAAATTATTTCAATCGAAACAACACTTCAATCGTTTGGCTCTTCATTTGATTTGAGAGAAAAAATCTTTAATTAATGATAACACGGATTGGACTGACTTTAATGCTCTTAATATTGAAGAACACTTCAGTGACTATTAATAAATCATTGGCTGTGAATGTCCTGGATTATTCACTAACCATTCAACACTTCTGTGAATTTAATAAATAAGAAACTCTTTTTAATATATTTTGGAACTGTTTATCAAAAGTCGTGAAAAAAAATCTTTTGAACGACTTTATAACTCATCTCTATTTTTGGCCATCATTTGAATGCATAATAATTGTGTCAACGATTGAAATAAATTTTATTGAATAATAATTTCCTTCTCTTCACATAAATTCACATAAATTTCTGGTTAAAAATCCAGGAATTGTTTAAATGAAATCAATAGAAATAATGGATTTTTGAGAGAAATATACATTTTTTTTGCCAATAAATGTGTTAATAATAGTCTATTGGGAACCAGAAAAAGACCTCAACTATTAAATTGTGTGACAACTCATATGAAACGATAATAAACACTATTAACTCAAATATTCGTAAATTTTTGGGAAAATTATTTCTCAAATAATAACTGTTATAATAATAATAATAATAATTTTTGGAGAAAAATAATAAACAGTAAATCAAACAAATCATAAGAGAGGCTAACAATCGATATAACGAGAGGCGGAAAACCAGATCATAACTACAGTTATTTGAAATCAACTCTAAAAAAATAAGTTAACAATATCTACCTGTGCTGTGATTAACGAAGACCTGAGAAAAACGCATCAAGGTTCATTTACAAGACCAACAATTTTAATATTTAATATTGAAATTATAGTGGAATCATATAAATAGTTTCATTGTTTAGTTTAATTCTAAAGAGAATAATAAGAGTGTAATAAATATTAAGGACTGTTCGCCTCCCGACCAACAAAAAAATGGGTAACCATTCGAGTGGATTCAGTAAGACTTTTGTCACGAATCAGAGCCATAATAATAAAGAGTCTAAAAGACCGCATTCAGTGCTGGGAATCACTGACGACAACAATAGATGTAATTTCAAGTCAGCGATACTCAGATCTAATAATAATAATAGTAATGACAATAATATTAATAATAATAAGATTAATAATAAATATATGAGACCTCCGGGTATGCAATTACCACCACTTCCCAGATCACACTCATTCCATCAGGCGCTCAGACCCACTGAAAACGGACAGATATTGGCCGCAAAGGGCACTATCAGGGGATTAGAGTTTAATAAGGTAAGTCTTCTCTTTTGATTAATTACTTTTTCTGGGCTCTCCCTCACTGTTGGCAACAATTAAAATGAATGACTGAATGGATTGCATTTGAAGTGAATTTTAGGTCAAATTAAAAGCTTCTGTATTTCAGACAAAATGAAATGCTTTTTCATAAATGAATTATTCTTTTTCTTTTGCTCTCAACTGATGTTTAATAAGTTTTTGAACTCATTTCGAGGAAAATATTAATTTTAATAATGATTTTTCTCACAACATATACAACACTTTTCATATATGTCTACATTTCATACATTTCAACGAATTGTCTGAAAAAATCAGACCATTAAATGGTTTTAAATGAGAAAAATTTCAAATTTATTTTTCTAATTGAGAAAAGTTTGAGTGAAGTTTTTGTTGGCTTGAAATTGAACTTTCCTTGGTCATTAAAGTAAACAACAATTTTATATGAGTTTGAAATTGACTTTTTTTTACAAACATTTTATAAAATTCACAAAAAACACAACAAAAGTGAGAAAAAGTGTCAAAAAACTTCAATTTTAATGGCTTTTTGGACGGCGAGAGTAGTCTTGGAAAATACAATGACATTAGGCTTTGACTTCAATTATCATTTCCTCATTTGATTTCATTTTTCATTATATCTCTAATCAAAAGACAAAAGAAAAGCGAAAACAATTCAATCGATAGACTCTACCGTTGAATGAATTTTCTTATATTTCTTATATCGGACTTTAATTGTCTTTTTTTCACGAAAAACGATTGGCTTTTCATTTGAGAGACTTTGGAAACCCTTTAATGAAAAGGATCTGAAAAATCAAAACTTCACTCAAAGAGAAATACATTTCAAGTTTCAAACCAAACAACAAAAAAGAGTTCAAATGAAGTGAAAAACAATGAAAAAAGTACTTATTTTCAATGAAAATACCAAAACATTTGCTATCAATAAAAGTCTGTTGAAAAAAGCGGTTCTCAATTGAGATCAATGAGTGCTGAATATCACTATGAGATCATCGGTTATGACTTCAATAACTGAAGTCTTTTATATTTAATATTCTGTTAAATAAAGTATTTTATTGTTTTGTCGATAGATTTTTAATGTATAGCTATTCTGATATCGAAAATATGTCAAAAATCTATTAAATATTCACTTGAAAAGAACCAAATCCTTTATTTTATGAGCTCTTATGCAAATGTACCAGTGCAATTTATGAACAGAAGTGCAGTTCTCAGTTGAACACGATTTTCAGTTTTGAATAAATAGGTTGACATCAAAATTGTTGTTTCAATGCATTTAAAGTGCTTTTAAACAAAATCTCTGCAGTCATTGAAAAGAGTAAATACGGAATATTGTTTTTTATGGAACTGTTTTTCTAGTTTTTCTCCGAACCGATCAGAATAAGTAGTAATCACTAATGAGTTAGTAATGAATTTTTTGTAGTTTTACTTAAACTTAATTAAGAGTTTATTTTATTTATTTGTGTTATGACTGATTCAATAACATTTCATTTGCTTTTTATCCCCATTTTTTGTGCCAATTCTGAGGGTTTGAGTCAATAATTAATTGATTTCATTTGTAATTAAGATTGAAATTAAGTATATATTTCTTCGCTTCTAAATTAGATACTTAGCTCGCAATCCGTTAAAAATAAACATTAAATTTACCATTAAATAGTTTAAAAGAAACCAAGATCATATTTTACTTTGTATATAATCAGAGCAAATCATAGACGTTGTAATTGAAATATTCATTTGAAGAACACTTCTTAACATCTGATAAAATATAAAGATATGAATCTGAAAAACAAGTTTTCTTTTTAATAAACTTTAAGGCAAACAATGTTTGAGACATAAAATATTTTATGAAAAATCGAAAACATTTCACTAAAAAATTTATAATGATTTCGGTCTTAATCTTTGAAATTCGTGTTAAGACTTCACACAAAGTTCTTATGGAATGCTTTTGATTTTTGCCCAACCATTCAGTCCATTATATCAGGTCTGACATTGAATTGTCTCGATTTGGGAACAGATTAGAAGAAGAAGAATAAAAGTTTGAATTAAAAGTCAATTACTGTTTCAATGTTAACATATTATTAAATTTTTGGACACAAAAAATATAATTCAAAGCATGAGATCATATAATAAGAAAACCATAAAAATATTTCTAAGAAAATAATATATATTTTCAAGTCTTTTGTTGACTACAAAACTCGGAAATAGTGAGCCGTTTATAACTAGATATTAAATTTAATAATAATTTATATACGAATAGAGAGATTGCATTAAAAAGAAGATTATTTGCATTGAGTTTTGCGTTTAATTATAGGACTGAATGCGGAAACAGAAACTGTTTGAGAGAAACACAAAAATATTAATTATAATATAGAAAAAGATTGAGTAAACCATTAATTACTGGATGAGTGAAGACAACTATTAAATTAAGTAATGAACAAAAACCTACGGTTTATTAAATTAATGACTGACTCTTATGTCGAAACAAATCATGACTTTTTGCTCGTTATGTTCGGCCGATATATCAAAGGGAGCCGTTGTTTCCCTAACAGAACCCAACAAAACATTTAATAATAATTTATTTTTGCGTTCAAACAAAAACTCAGTTCAAAAGAAAAAGAATAATTTGCATAAAAAACTAATGTTTTGTTAATTTTGTGTCTAATTTATGTTTATTTTTTTCATTTGTAATGACAGCCCCTTTTGACAAATAATACGAGTAATACGAAGAGTCCGATCGCTGACGAACTCAAAGCAATACTAAACTCCAGGCGCTGTAAAAGTGAGACCGATTTGGCCGCCGATAATAACAGTAGTAATGATAGCAATCAGTCGGAGGGCAGTAATTATGACGACAGTAACAAAAGAAAGGAATTCAACGCAATCCGAAAGAGTAGTGCCAGCAATGGTGTAGCTGCTAAAATTCAACGTGCTAAGTATAGGGCTCCGCCGCCCCCTCAACATATCACTGGATCGACACCAGACTTGTCGAATGGCACGCATACCAATTACGATAACTCTAATTTGACGGACAGCCATAAGAAGAGTGCAAAACACCAGTTCATTGGCAGCAGTAGCTCCAGTACTGGTAGCAGTGGTGCCAACACTGGCAACATTGGTAACAGTGCTCACAATAATTTAGATATCAATAAGAAGGGTCTGACCAGAAATTTAAGCCAAAAGTCTTACACTTCGAGTAATAATATTAATAATAATATCAATAATAATGACTGCAATAAAATACCGAGCGATGAATCGTCGAGATTTCTGATTATACCCCGACTCAAACTCACACCACAACAGGCCGGCCATAAAGATCCGGGTAATGACAATGGTGGCCAAACAAAAAGTACCAGTGCTAATCATGTTATGCAATCGCGATATCAGTCACGAAATCTGATTTTCGACTCCAAGTATAATAACTTTGAAGGTATAAAAACAATCAAAATATATATAAGAAATATAATTTGGAAACACCTCTCAAACACTCAGCACTGGTATCAGTTGTCAGTCAGCTCTCATTTCGAGTTTTAGTTTTTCTTTATGTTTTTTCGTCAGAAATTCGATTTAAATAAATTTTTATCTTATTTTTTGTGTTGATTTCATGACATTCATGTGAATCCTTTTAGTGGTAACCCATTTATGTCGAGCGAAGGGATGACATATTTGTCATTAAATATTCTTATCAATCGATCCATTTTGCAAATAGCCTCGAATGCCGATGAGAATAGCCCCTGTACATGCTAGTTTTCATTCAGAATCTTATCTAGCCGTCTAGCCAAGATGCTTTTTCACACATAAATATAGTATTTTAATGAGTAATAAAAACTCTATTTTTGTCCATTATTTCAACGTTTGGCGTAATTATAGTCTTATTTAATATCAAAACCGATTGTTATCTAAATATTTTCGTTATCACTGTTTGGCCCCAAAATCAGAATAAATTAGTCGTCTTTTAGTAATAAAAATGAATTTTAATTAAAAAACAATTGCTTTAAAGCTATTGATTAATATTTATAACTTTCAGACAATGAAAGCAAACAATTAGTTTTTACTTTTTATTGACGTGTAATTTGATTAATTACCTTGATAATTATAATGAAATCGATACGAATTATGCCTATAACTATGCTAATTTTGTACCCTTGGTTGTACCCGGGGGATATCTTTGAGGGTGTCCTGTTCTAGTAACCACTTAACTCTTATTACTATCGATTTATTACTTTTTTTTTAAAAAAAACGTGCTTGATATTTTTGTTCAATGTTTATGCAATTTACTAAAAAATGACTTATTTTAAACTTGTTCATTTAGCCAATCAAACAAAGACTGATTGCAATCAGGATTACCGCAAACTGAGGCGTTCCTCGTCTTCTAACTACGAGTCAGACATGAAGTCTAAGACTAAATCAGATTTGATTCCAATTGAAAAGCAAAACAAAACGAAATCAATTGAAAAACTAAGTCGAGAATTGAGTAATCGGGACAACACTCACAACAACCACAGCAGGGATTTCATCAAAATCAGTGACAATCCATTCTATCGGGAATTGAATTCAATTAATTCTCACGACTTGTTTCCGGAACTTCACAACAATTCTAATAATAATAAAAATAATAATAATTGTAATAAATATAAATATTTCGATGAAATGGACTTTAATAAGTCGAATGACTACTATTCCGACAGAAAAGTTAGGAATAATAATAAGAGTGCCGGCAGTCCGGCCCTCCCGCCAGCCTTTGACGACAACTTTATACTAAGAAGAAATACACCGACCGCTGGTCTCAACGAACAGAAGTCGAGCTATTATTTCAATAAACCAAACGTTCAACAAAACGGTATTTCATTTTATTTTGACATTAATTTTACAAAATTATTAAAGTCTAGAAAAAAATACCACAAAAATATTTCAATTATTTTTGTGTTGAAAAAAACGTTTCTATTTTTCAGTAGTATTTTTGGCTCTACTTATGGCCTAATTTTAATGGAGAAAAATTGAATTGTTTTTGAAAAAAAAAGTTTTAATTCTTAAGTCAGAGGCGTTTTATTTCAATGTTTTTTGTTTTTTGAACCAATTTCTCGAATTAACTCAAAATATTTCTCCCAAAAGAAGATATTATTTATAAAAAAAATTTCCATTTAATTGTCTGAAGAATTTCCAATTCTAATGACTATTATTTCGGTTTCTATTTATCAGAAATACTTTTGATTTTTTTATTCTCTCAAAAACAAAGTATTCCCGTTTGAAAGGACCCACATATTTATCTAATGAGACTAAATGTGTAATAAGTTCTTCAATAAGTTCTTTAAAACAAGTTTTTAGGTCAAAGTTCGAGGTCATAGTTATGATGAGCCGACACAACATTTTAATCAATTTTGTTGCTGAGTCTCAGACCAACTATTGATTTGGATCTCTCCCTCTCCTAAAGCTGTGCTATTAATAGGAAGACAACAAATTAGTAGATCTCATAAATAAATGGGATGTAGTGTTGAAAAAATGTTTTCCTTGAATTCAATTCATATTTAATTGATTACATGTTTTTTATTTCTCAAAGATCGAGGTCTTTATTAAATATTTGTAAGACATAAATCACATTTAATGGCAAATAAAAGCGGCTGTGCTTTGAAACTGACCCGAAAGAGGCCATCAATTCATTGAGAATTCAATCGCTTGTATTCCTTGAAACTATTTCATAGAATAAAATGATCTATACATAAATCAGTGGATGACCTTATATAGATTATTATAGATTATATAGATTTTTGAGAAAAACATTTTTACTCCAATTACTTTTCAAAATGAATTTTAATTAGAATTTTGTAATCAGTTTTAGTATTTTTTTTTCACAAAAATGTCGTAAGACTTAAATTCTAAACTTTTATAATTGCTTTCAATGTTAGCATTTGAAAAGTGTTTGGAAGTGTTTTTTATACAATTTTTTTTATATAAAGTATTTCTTTTTTGAAATTTCATTGAACGGTGAAAAACATTATTTTTTGACAAATTGTTAAATGATTTGCAAAAAGCATTTCATATTTCAATACAACGCCTAATCATTGAATGTTATAAAAGGCTTTGCAATGAATTATTTGCCAAAATTGAGTGCATTTTAATTTTGATTGAAATGAAGAGATGAAGTATAAGTCGATTCATTTCATTCAATTATTTTCAGATCAAAGAAAAATATTATAAACTTTTAACAAACTCTGAGTCCATATAAGTCTTTCAGATTAAATCTGTTTCTCAGACAATAAAAAAATGATTTCAATAATAAGATTTGAATAATAGTTTCAATGAATTCATTTGCAATTAAACTCATTAAATATCATAACTTTTGAATAACAGATAAGATATTATCAAAACTTGAGATAAAATATCGGAAATAAAATATGAAAAGAAATAAAATGTAATAAATATTTTGAAATTAATTGGTTCTGACATTTGTCTGACAGAAAAACAGAGTAAAAACAAAACAAATGCGATTCCAACAAAACGGGCAACACTTCCCTGGAGTGATACGGACTCATACAATACAAACGGCACTCGAGTTCATCACTTGACAAACGACGATATTATGAGACCTTCGAAGCCGTTCAATGTCCGACAGCACACCGCTTCATCGCCTCCACCTCCGCCCCCATTACTCAACTTTGAGTATGAATTTGATATAACCCGTGCCAACTGTAAGTCCATTAGAACTAATGTTAGCGATAGTGCCAACTATTCAGATGAAGACGAAGAAGAAGAGATCAAGGTATAAATCACCAATGTCCTCTCTCTCTCTCTCTCTCTCTCTCTCTCTCTCTCTCTCTCTCTCTCTCTCTCGAGTTCATTGAGAGTTGAGTTAATTAAGTGAATAAAAGTGCAAAAAATCGATTAACGCAAACAATTTTCACAAACTTTTGTTTTTCACGAATTGATTTCATGACTAGACATTGAAAAACAAGTAAAAACAGTTTAAATTAATGCTCAAAATAAATGCCAGAACACAACAAAAAAGATATTTTAATTGAAAAAAACTAGAAAACATCAACGAAAATATAATTTCTCATAATTTTTGCATAATTTCCTGAAATATCTATTCTCTCACTCATAACGTCCTTAAAAAGCTTTTACTCCAATTTGTTCTCAATTTGAGTAAAATTTTGAACTCATTATTATTTTCAAACATTAAGACAATTATTATGAGACAAAAAAGAGATAAAACCGTTTAAAACGTAAGACAAAAATGTGTTTTCACTTTCAAAACTCCTCATTCATTGATAACTGAGCACAGAATGAATGAAATTATAATTTTAATTTCAAATACTTTATGATAATTGCGGCGAAGGATTACATAAAATATGAGTTATTCTCAATTTAATTGTTTCCTCAAATTATTTTAAACGATAAAAAATAATAACAAAATTGTGTTTAAAAAGCATTTTAATGGAAAACAATATGATTTGTCCAATAATTAGGTCATAATTCGGCCACAATTGCCGCCATTAAAACGGGAACAGTTATCTGAGTTACGTCGCGAACGAATCCTATTGTCTGAAGACTTATTCAATTTGAAGCCATTCACGAGCCATAAGTCGAACCACTGTTGGACACCATTACACGACTTGAGCACATCCGACGACGACGACGGTATCAACTCTGGCAACCACTCCGACGAAAGTATACAAAAGTCTGAAAAAGAGTTGAATTCCAATTGTTATGACACGAGATTTACACTCAAAAATCAATTGAGAACTTTAGTCCATAACAACAAAATCAAACAAAATCAGAGCCAACTCTTCCCCTATTAATGGTTGAATAAAGCAATTGTATTCAAATTCCTGTCTATTATTACTCTGAAACCCACTGAAAAACATTACTTTTTTCAAATCCTGACATCAAATGAGTTGAAAACAACGTTTTATCCATTGTTTTGAAGAACAGAATAACTTTCCTCTGAATTACAAGCATTTAATGAGTCTCTTGTTTTCAATTATTGTAAAGAAAATAACGATTTGATGTCATTTCTAAACATCACTTCTAAACATCGATTCATAGCTTTGTTTCAGATTCTCGAGAATTAAATGATTTTAATTTCAATTATTATGTTATGTAATGACGAGAAAAATTGTGTTTCGATTCATTTGGTCTCAATTCTAGGCCTAAATTGAATTCATGTAAATTTGGTGTGAAATTAATTTCCCGAAAAACTTGTGAATAAATGTTTTAAAAACGAATAAATTGTGTAATAATTTCTGTTTTGAATCCGGTTTTGACTTTTTTTTTCTATTGAATTCATGCAATAAGTAGTTGTGATTAGTCTTTGAGTTATGAATAGAGACTATATTTTAAGATTGAAATCTCATTATAAGGCATAAGAGGTATTCCCAATAGGAGTGGAGGACAAGGAAGTGAAGAAATTCAGATTAATTTCTTTACAAATATTAACAATAATTCAGAGAAATATTTTTTGATAAAATAAATTCCAGTCTTAAAGAACTGGAGATTTAGTAAAGGGTTTGCCAAAAGACTGTTGAATTGGTGCTAAACATTTCACATTCAATTGTTTTCTCGACTCAAATAATAAGCAAAATATTCAAAGTCTAATTTTCATACACTCGAGGAATGGCTTAAATTAAGTTCAAACACAACTGTCCCGCAAAAACACAATTAAACTGACAGTGATTTGTAGGCAAACATATTATTATTAATTATATTTTTTCATCAGAACTTTATTATCAATTGAGGAGAAAAGAGGTTTAAAACTATTCATATGATTATCCGTGCATTTAATGAAACTATGAATGAGTTGTCAACAGATTTATTTCACAATTAAATTAATTTTAAAATTTTTAACCGAGAATTTCAAAAAACGAGTTGGAAAATGAATTCATTGCCAATTGTGACCCACTGCCAGTTACACAAGTAAAGCAGCAAGGCTATTTTTAAAATGTCATTCTCGCTAATGTAGGAGTAAATAAATGAACAAATTCTTTGTTTTTTAAAAGTCAAGGATTTTATGCTTTTATTGATTATTTGTTTAACGACTAAAAAGTATTTCTTTAATTGTTTTATTGTTTGAGTTATTTCATGAGTTTCTCATAATTTATGATTTGGTTAACAATTGACTCGAATTTAGTTATTCATTGAAAATATTTGTTTTGCAATAAATTATTTTTAATTAGAATTTTGTCTTAAAATTTATCAAAAGTTAACGAGAAATTTGTCTGAAAAAACTGATTGTAATTTAATTGAAACCAAAAATCATGAAATTATGTTTAGTCTGAATATTTTTGCGTGACTTTTAATCTAGCAAAAATAAATCAAGATTAAATATTAAACAAATATTTGTTCAAATAATGAGTATAAGAATGTTTTTATAAATTACGGAAAAACGTTTGAAATTTCAATATTTATGTTTTTAAAAGGAAGGGCTTGAATAAGGTTGACATCAATTTTGATAAGTTTACAAGAACAGTTTAAATGAAAGAGAAAATAAATAAAGCAAAAACTGAATATTTTAGAAATATGTATATCTTTTTAAAACAAAGTCTAGCAAGATAAATTAAATTTGTGAAATGATTATAAACATGTTTTAACAGATTTTGCAGATATGGCATAGGGTTGACCATGCTCAAATTGAGTGTAGTTTGGAATGTACATTCATTTGGAAAAAATTCCGGACACACGCTGGATGTCAATGATTTAAGGTTTGAAATTGAGTCCGACTCACAAACTTTGAATACAAAAATTATCGAAAATTTAAGTCAAAAAATGGTCACAAAAAATAACAATAAAAGAATTGACAAATAAGTCATTCAATAATAGAGAAGAATTGAACAAAATTTGGGGTCAAATAAGTTTAATGAAGTAACGAATATAAACCTAAAGACCGAAGACTTCGGGGAACAATACTGTGGTCAGAGATGAACGGTGATTATGGGCGGTGTCTCTGCGAATCGGTGACTCCTGGACTCCTGGAGTGAACAACAATTTATTCAATAATTCATTTGATAATTGATTTAAAATTTTCTTTTAAACAACAATTAATCTAATAATTGATTTGAATTAAAATTATGTTTAATAACTAAAACATTACAAAAATTCATGAATAATATAAGTGAGGTATTAATTGATTAAATGTTAGGCCAAACAATTTAGAGCGCAATTTAGTATACATTAAAAAGATAACCGAAAATATCATTAAATAATAAAAAGAGAAGAATTGAACGAAATTTTGTGTAAAATAACTTTAATAGAGTAACGAACATAAAGTTAAAATACTGGACTTCGGGGAACAATACTGTGGTCAGAGATGAACGGTGAATATGGACGGTGTCTCTGCGAATCGGTAACTCCTGTGGTGCAGAGCAGAGCACAATCCTTGTCGGTCATCAGTGAGACGGTGTCCATAATCGGTGTCCAAATCCGCAGTACTGTTATGAGAAGAGATGAGTCCTGTTGAGGGTCCGGTGATTCTGTGACTACTACTGTATCCGAAGATTGACAGTATATAACGTCGGGTCATCGGTGGACTTGTGATGGACTGCTATGCGATGGTCTGCTATATCTCTTCTCATCCCCTAATGTCCGGTTTTTTGGTTTTTTTGATTTTCATTTTTGTCTTTTGTGAGCGGCTTTCTGGTAGCCCTCACTATCTCACCCATTTCTTTTTTATTCCGCCCATTTGTGGCGATCCCGCAAAAATTGTGGCGGGACAGCGATAAAATGGCTGGGACGGCTAGTAAGAAGTACATGTCTTTGGACTGTTTGGGCCTCTATCTTTTTGACGGTCTCTAAATATCTTTCCCTGTCCTTCTCTATCGCCCTTTGTTTGTCGACAAGGAATTGGAATCGTTTTGATTTGTGTTCGACTCTATTCGAGGGAGCGATTGGTCGTTGGACTTCTTGGGAGGCCCTTATGTCGAGAGTTGTCCGCATTTGATTCGATCGAATATCTTCGGTCTCAATTTGCCTTATTGTTTCCAAATATTTTTCCCGAAGTCTTCTACACTCTATTATCTTTGTGTTTATTCCTTTCCACTCTTCTTCTCTTTGTGCCATAACTTTACTTAATTGGCGCCGTTTTTCCCTCATATTCTTTGAGTGTTCTATCCATTTGATGGTATCCTCTTTTGTATAGCCTTCAAAATCAGAGGACATCCCTTCATTTCCGGGTAACTCTTCGATTATTATTTCTGGCGGTGGGAACGTAATAAAGGACCGGATCCATGATTCGATTGCCACGAAGAAGACGTGCAAGAATACCAGTATTGTGATGACAAAAAAGATCCACTTTATGTCCATCGCTTTGTCTGCACTTTGGTTCTCGTTCTGAGGACTTACCACTTCACTAATCTGAGTGATTTTCTTTGCCACTCGCGTATTCCTACCCACTTTTAGGACAGTGTCGGCCCCCTCTAATGGTCGGTAAACTCTGTTATTGGCCATCAACTGAGATAATAACGGGGAACCACCGATTGGGTACTTATATCGAGAGTCCAAATCGATTCTTCGGGGCAATGAGGGCGAGCCAACCATACTATGTCTGGTCTCTTTCACCGGCCACTTACTGATTTTTTCCCGGCGCTCTCTCTCGAGACCCCCTCTCACTATGGTCGCACCAGGCTGCGCCATATCAAGTGGTTGTATTGCCGTTGGTATCGACCAATCGTTATAATCGTAGCCATCGTCTGACATATAAAACCAAATG
>JAQGCQ010000059.1:0-28196 GCA_034699945.1 Chamobates pusillus
ATTCAAAGCAACTGATTGTGTGTTCATATCTTCGGGCGTTTATCCCAATTATGCCAAATATGGTGTAAACCTCCCGAAGTGTGGCTTAAGATATATCGCCACTACTTATAACATAAACCGTTTGTCTAAATGTTTCGCTAAATATCCGGGAAATATAACTGTAATAAAAATGTCTGAAAACTACACCACATTTAATTCAGAACAGACCTCTTCTCGTATATTCAAAGGAAGACAGGCGATAAACGGAGAGTCACCATGGACAGTTCGCATTTATATAACAGCTAAAGTTCCCAAATTTGACGACCTTTCAAATAAATTATCTTTAAAAGCAGAAGTAATAAAATCATACTATTGCACAGGGTCATTGGTAATTTTCCGATGGGTTCTAACTTCCGCTCAATGTTTGCAAGGGTAAATATCTTGATTAGATAATAACTTCTGAAGTTTATAAAATATTAGAGCCGTTAAAATACAGGTTACGGACAGCACTGAAGTCAGGATACAAACCATACACAAAGTATCCTCAAGTAATATTTTTAAATACCCGGCTTATAATGGAAGCGGTTATGACTACTATCAGTCAATTTAGGACATTAAGCACGACATCGCACTCATTAAATTAGACCAAGAATATGACCTAATTAAAGACGACAGCAAATTCTATTTAAACACTATATGTCTGCCCAATGATGTGCTACAGACTGACGAACGAGAAATTGCAACGATCTCTGGTTTCGGTCACTTCGATGTTAAAGGATTTTGGCCCAAGTACCTACGAGTGGCAGAAATTCGTTTAAAACCTGGAGAGCTGTGCAATAACCGTATGCTGTTGTGCGCCGAGTTTAATGGTGATGATCCACGCCCTTGTCAAGTTTGTTATAATCTGTTTTTAAAAATTGTAATTTCCTTTTTTGTATCAAATGATAGGGCGATACCGGAGGACCTCTCTATCAGTTCTCTAACGAACCCATACCCAAAGCCGTTCAAATTGGAATTTATATAAGAGGTGGTTATAGAGGAGTGGGTTCGTGTAATTCAGGACATGGACGCAAACTTTGGTTACCACCGATTCATTGATTGGATTCTTAAAACAATTAAAGACAATAATTAATACATTTGTTATTTGCTTTAAATGTATTATAAATTATAATTCAATTAAATTTTCGAATAAAATTCTGTTAATTGAATTCTTTTAATGATTTATTATAGTTAATTTTTAATGATTTTACCTTGTTTGCTACTAGATTAATTAAATTTTGACAAATTTTCCTAATAATGATTTGTCAGTCATCAGTGATTTTTTATAACTAAACAATTGATTAATTCTTGATTTTAATACATTTGAAATATATGTCGAATCAAACGAAGAACTCTCAGAAAATATTTCACAAAGAAATTCAAAAGTTTTGTGAAAGTTATTATGTTTTATAAGATATTAGTTTTCACTTTATTTTTGTTTTTCGCTTTAAATCACATCCAAAGTATTTATAACTCATTTATTCCTTAATTATTATAAAATTGATTCGAATTTGTATTCAAAGGAACTGATTGTGAGTTCATATCTTCGGGCGTTTATCCCAATTATGCCAAATATGGTGTAAACCTCCCGATGTGTGGCCAAAGATATGTGGCCACTTTTTATAACATAAACCGTTTGTCCAAATGTTTCGCTAAATATCCGGGAAATATAACTGTAGTAAAAATTTTTGAAAACTACACCACATTTAAGTCAGAAGAGGTCTCTTCTCGTATATTCTAGCTAAAGAATGTATGACTATAACATCCTCATCCTGTTATTGTACTTGCACAACTTATGAATGTATAAATTGATTGACAGTCTCTATGCTAATTGTAGTCTTAACCAAGACTCGAGTATGTGTGTGTCTATCATTATGTATGTGATCTAGATCAATGTTCAATAAATGTTGTTCAGTATTTTATTTGATGTCTACAAATGGCGAGCAAAGCAGGATCAGGATGTTATAGTCATACATTCTTTAGCTAATTACTTAACAGGATATTAATCAATAATTAATTGCCTACAATAACAATGTCTGGCAATTAATAACTTTAATATTCAATGTTTTTATAATTTGATTCAATGAATAAGATTTTGTTTTTATTAAATACTTATTTATTTAAAATTCTATTAACAATATATTTACAGAAAAAAGGGTAAAGAGATTCAGAATCGCAAACAAATAAATAATATTTATATTTATAAAACATTTCAATTGAGTTCTCCGACAGAAAAGAAAAAGTTTCTTAAATAATGTCTTTTGACATAAAACTGAATGTTTTTCGCAGCGATTTATTGGCAAAAAATTTATGTCACGTTTTTTCCGCTGTCTTTGCATTAAAATAACGTCAAATTAGTGTTAAAATATTTGGCATCACTTCATATATTGAGTGTTAAACGAGTTCTTCAAATAACTGTTTTGTGTATAAAAAACGGGGAAATATTTAGCAATAATTTTTTGGCCAAAAAAACGAGTGTCTCATCAATTCATTCAACAGTTTATTCTTCAGATATTATCATAATTTTCGGGGAAACGACTCATTTGTATATAAATTATTGTCTCCCTTTCCGCTCAGAATATGATGAGAGGCCAATGTTTTTATTTGACAGAATTGCTGTGAATTTTTTTGTCGACACCAGACTATTCTCGAGGCTCACACTTCTGGCAAAACAAATTCTGTGCTCTCACTTGAGCTGAGAATCTGTTCACTATATGTGTGTGTAATTCAATCGGTCGTTAGACTCGACTAATCTGACGAAAAAAACTTTCTTTAAAACTCTATTTCAAAGACTATACGTTGTGTTGGGTTGGCCTCACATCTCACACATATTTCTCCTCTGTAACTGTAATACTAAAGGAAGGGCTGAGCGATAGAGCCGGTCATATATATTATCCGAAATATTCTGTTTAATATCGCAGCTGTTGTTCACATATTTCTCTGTTTCGGCACAAAATAGAAGGGAAAGGAATCGTTTGTATCGTTCAGTTATGCCATGGATTCGGTGTTTCTCTCCTCTCGTTTGGCAACGCATTTATATATCGATACACATCTGAAGCCATAAAACTTATGTCTTATTTCTTATGGCTTCCAACTCTTCCAACTTCTTATTCTTCTTATTCTTTAGTTATTCTATAGTTTCTATTCTTCTTATTCTTCTTCTTATGTATCGTATTGTCTGTCACTCCATAACACGAGATCTCAATTTTGGCGATACTTTTAACGATTTTCGTCTCTTGTTTTACATTAGACTTCAATTTTGAGGACAGAATACTTTTTTTTTCTTCTAAATGTTTAACAAATCACATGATATGCTCTGAATATCGTTTTCTTTAATAAACTTTCTTTTTCTTCGAATATTTTATTTGATTTTTTCGATTCAGTCATCGCTTTCTTTTGAGTTCTTTTCTTACAAATAAAAGGTTTGATAAATATTTTAAAAATTTCATGTTTTTGTCGACAGTTTTTCACTGAAAAAAATCTTCTTCTGTTCGACACAACAAAAGACTATAACAAACAAAACATTCAAAAGAATGCTTTGAATTCAGTCTTCAATTCAATTGAAGTAAAGTTTGTGTTTGTTTTGCTCTACTCTTCTATTAATAGCAAAGAAATAGTTTCTTATATTTTGTTCTCATATTTTGTATGTTTGTGTCGAAGAGTTTTTGACAAAAACATCAATTGTGTGAACGAATTGTTTGATTTCATTACTATTATATGTATTTTGGATGGCATTCCCTGTCTTTGACTCCCGATTAAACTCATATAAGACATATAAATGGAGTAATGGTTGGATTGATATATCATTTATTCTTTGCTATTATTTCTCATTTCTTTTATATTCTTCTCTGTATTTTCGTTTACTCTTCACTTCACTTCTTAAATGTTTATCACATAATCACTGAATGTATGCGCCGTTGGAACCGATTGTCAGCTTATAATAGAAATCGTTTTCATTAGTCTGTAGTGAGGGATGTGCTGCTGATGCCTGTACTCTATCGGGTTGGCCATCAAAGTTCGCCACATCAACGATATTATACTCATTATCGTTATAAATAGCCACTGATATAAATGTTGACTCTTTCCATTCAACCCAAACACTGTCGAAGTTCCTTAACATTGGAAGAGAGGACAGAATGAGTGAACAGAATAAGTGAACAGAGAAAAAATTGAGTGAAAATTGAGAGCAAAGAAAAAAACTCATTAATGAGAGGAAATGTGTGCTTAAAATTGAATTTTGAGAAAATTCTCTTTTGAGAGCACTCTTCCCTTCATTTGGTGTCAATTTAAGGTCTGACTTATCGTTAAAACTCATCATTAGATGAGACATAAAACTCGAGAGTCTTCGCCTAATTTACTGTCAATACATACCTTCAGAGACTGAAAAACTGGCGACAGTGACGTTGACCGACACCAGTGCGTCGTCGATGCCTTTAGTGTTCATTACGAGGAAGAGTATATCCCCGGCATCTTCTGGTTTAACCGATGATATCTCGAATGTTGACGTAAAACAATTCATTGAATCACTTGTCTGTAAATTCAAATCAAAATTTGTAATCGAAAGTCGAATCGAAAAAAAAGAGAAGAAAAAGACATTTCAAATGAAAAGTCGTATAAAAAGAGACGAAAAAATAGAAAGAAAAAGAGAGAGAAAAAAGTTAATCAAAAGTATAGTAATGTTGTCATCGATTACAACATTTGGCGGAAAATTAAAGTCAGATTTGTATTAAAATTTCAAATAAGAAGAAAACCGAAAGTCTGTAATTTGACAGAAAAATAATGTTTTCTAAAGACAGGGGTCACCGAGTCTGACAGCACAGGTCAGGCGGCACTCAAATGGCCTGATCTGAACGCTTGGTTAACCCCATTAATAGAATGTGAATAACAGCTTCTAATGAGTTTCGAGTATAATATGAAAGGAAGTGAAACACACAAAAGGAGAATAATATTGGACAGAATGAGAGGTGAATTGGACTGACCATAATCAGCTCTTTGGTGCTGTAGGGGCCAATAATCCTTTGAGGCATAATTGCCAAATGTCTGTGAATCCAATAGACTTTCTTAGGCCGCGGCGAACAACAGAATCGGGCCGCTAATGATATCTGACTGCCCACCAGCGCCAGTACCGTACGATTAATTGATTCTATAACCGGTTCCCCATTATTAATATGATTTCCGTTGCATTCCTTATGTCTGTTTTGTATATTTCGTTCGCTATATTTGTGATTAACGCCTGAATTCATTATATTGGATGAGCTGCTGATTGACGCCTCAAATGATTCTTTGGACGCTTCATATGATTTCATGAGCGCTGCCTCACTATTGGGCTCACTTTCCGCCGTCGAGTCCTTATTTATTGTGTCGCCACTCAGATGTGTTGAAGGAATGAAAGGAGACCTTAATATTGGATCAATTTCTTGCAGTTCAGCTGAAAATCAAATAATCGATAATTAGTGAGAGAATAGTCGACACTATTTTGTAATTAAGTTTTGTATTTGATTTGAGTCTTGAGTTTCACTAAACTATTGGATAATTTCTTAAATTAATGTTCAGATTTAAAGTTCAATTAATTTAAGTGACTTTTCTAACAAAAATCACGAATGAAACTGATTTTTCTAACTTTTGATAATTGCTTTAATGAGTTTAATCATAAGGAATGTCGACTTTTTATTCCCATTTATTAAAAGTTGTCAAAAAAGGTTTTCATTCCTTTTTTGGGAGAAAAATATAATTTCTTTTAATGCCTCAAAAATTGAGTCAATTTAAAGAATGTCACGTATTTTCAAACTTAATATTATTTGATATAATATTTATTTTTTGATCTTTTTCTTTAAAATAGTAATAATGTAAGGGCTGAGCAAATGTCAAATAGGCTTACAGTGTGTGCGGACATTCAGAAAGTATCCAAAAGACGCAAAGTATCCGAACTCGTGTTGAGTCGTACACCGATACCAACCGGTGTCCAACTTAGAGATGTGTGAAAAGTTTAACGATCCGTCTCTCGCGGTCTCGATCTGTGGAAGACTAGCGTTTGGTTGACTGTTGTCGGGATCCCTGTGCCAGACGGGACTACTCATCGGATTGGCATCGATTTCGCACTTTAATGATACGGACATTCCTTCAATTACTGGAAATCCAAACCCAGGTTCACGAGTTATGGAGAATGCGGGCACATCTTCAGGCCATTAAGTAAAGGGATGGGTGATTGGATACGGAGAGAGAAAAGAAAGGAAAGAAAAACAAATTAATTCAAATCTAAATTCAATGAATTGAAAGCATTAGAAAAGAAAATCTAAATTGAATTCTAAGAAAAACAGAACCAAAAAAAGTTTAATTTGATTTTTATTCGTAATTGAATTCAAAGGTGTATTAATTGATTTCAATCTAAAGTATCAGATATTGAGAATCCGAGCAAAAGATGTTTATAATTAGTTGTAAATCTTGTTCACAGGGTTTATATCACTTCTCCTTTTTTCTGTTCATTTAATTTTGGTTTTCATTTGGGAGCGAAAAAAAATTGATGATTAGTTTAGAGGTTTTGTCTGAATCTAAATGAATGAACAGATAAAACAATTGGAGTGATAACACACAGCAGTAGTACTGAGAGCACAGACTCTTTTATTTGGAATTCGTGTGAAAACAGTGATATCAGCACTGAATTCAACACATTATTAAAGATAGGGATGTGTTTGAATGGGTTTGTAATGAAACGAAAAAAACTAAAATCGTGTAATGAATTGTCGTTTCAGACGATTCCGTGCCTTTCATTACACATTGTTTGCCATTTTATATACAAAATTGTATTCTTTTCTCAGAGAAATGTGTCGTTAATTCTCATTAACACTAAATTGCATTTAATTTGTTTGTATATCAGATTGTTTTTTTGTGCACAGAATAGCACAGAATGAAACACAAAGTATTTCATTACAATTTCTAGCAAAATACGAGTTGATTACAATATAATCAAGGAAGAAAAGAAATATTCAATTATCTTGGTATTATTCTCAGCCATTTGTTTGGTAACAAAAGGCTTAGAAAAAAGAAAGATTTTATATTGAAATACGGAAAACAAATACTTACAAAGGATATTGAATGAGGCACTGACTGTGGCCGGATTGAGCCAGGACACATGAAACACTTGGCAAATGATCACACGTTTGTGATAGTCTTGGCTAACGTTCAGTTTAATAACACTAATAGCCAGAGATATGTCCTCTTCAGCCGAGTATTCCATCAATAGTTTACTGGTTTGAGTGATGTTTTCGTGCGACAAATACCAGAATATGTGTCGCACGGGTGGAGACGCGCCGCGAACCACACAACTCAAATTGATCTCGGTGTTCTCACGGATCGTAATCGTCGACTGGTCTGTGAGTCGGTGTCCATCAAACTCTATATAAGGCTCTTCGGGTATATCTGTTATCGTTTGAAAGGTTCAGACATTTAATTACATTCAAGAATCAAAACAAATGATTAGTGACTCACTCGTGACAACTAATCTCATCACATGTGCCTTCTGTTTGACATTACCCTGGCTGTCCAATTCCCAACACTCCCAGACTCCTTCATCTATTTTAGTGACTCGATTGATGGTTAGTGCAGTCCATCCATCGTTAGATATATTCCAATGTCTTCTTTGTGTTGCACTGAAATCCTTTATATTTCGAGTGAAGAATATTTGATATAAAAATCACATAAATATCTATAAATATAATAATCAATAAAATGAGTGCACAAAAAGTTACCAATAGTTCCAGCGATCAATCATTTTTCGTTATTCACTCAAATATTCATAGATTATATCACTAATGGAGAAACGGCCAAGCTTAATTATTTATTTAGTCACTAAAGAAGTTTCTAAGAATTCGTTGTTTCGTTGGTTTCTAAGAATTTATTTTCCAAATGAATGGCTTAACTCCTGATAAAGTACTTCCTTCATACTGAAAAAATAATGAGCAAGGCTCAAAATACAGGAAAAGAATTAGCCGATCACTCGACTCTGGGACATGTGTGTCGACTCCCTGGTCACTTCAGACCTGAATAATAATGTATACCCAAAATACTGTATTCACTCATGAATTACAAACTAATACTTCGTATCTATTGTTCAGTATTTACACAAAAGAGGAATGTATTCATTGATCGCCAAAACTGAATGTAATTTGAATTTTCAATAATCAGAGAAAAAAGAATGGGATTTAGTTTTAATCCCAAACGAAATGAAGAGAACTTTTTTTTCTGTGCATCGATTATATTATACATCCCCAAGTTTGGATTCTGAAAAGGTGTTATACTAGAAACATCACATAATTTCTAGGTTTCCTTGAAAATGAACAAGCGATATTATTCACATTTACTGAATTGAATTTGAAAACAAAATTACATATAATTGAACTTATATTTTGAATCCCAGATATTTCCTATGGTTTGGTTAAAAAGAGTTCAATTATATGTAATTTTGACTTTCATTTTCAACTTATTATTTATAGATTTTACTCATAAATTACTCATAATATGAATGTTAATGTTCAATGAAGTTTTCTTCAATAATTCTGGGTACAGTTCCTTAGCTACCCGCTTATTAACCCTGGGTCACGTGTTGAAGCTGGATAGATTATATGATAATACTCTGAATTGACATAAAAGTGATTCACATAATCGCCAATACATTAGAATACGGGTTAATGTGAGTCACAAATAGAGGACAGAATAATACAGTTTGTGATTCACTCATTCGATTAAAGCACAGGTTTGTTGAGGTTATGGGGAAATATAGCCAATGTTTAGGCACACACTCACCAACAGAATTGGCTTTCCATTCTGAACCCATTGCACAGAACCTCCCGGTGTTAGTCCAACTGAACATGGAATGTTGAGTCTATCTCCAGGATTAATCATCTTGGTAATCGCATCGTTCACAGATGAATTATTAAAAGCATTATTATCTTTATCTCCTTTTCTACTGCTTTCGACAAAATCTATTATCAAATAAAATGAACAAAACATTAGTTTTTAGATTAGATTTCTTTCTCTTTTTGGCAGAGAATCGCAAATTTGAAAAATTGTTTTCGTTTTTTAAATCTCTGTTTGTTTTTCTGTAATAATTGTTTTATGAGATAACAGTTGATTACTATTCAGTGCAGAAGTTTTGGTGAATAGTCTTTTTTGTCGACTTTTGTTTCTATTCGTTGATCTCATAGTAAATAATTGTGTGAATCCATTAATCAATTATTAGTGAGGTCTGTCCACTGTTCACAGTATTCTATTTCTAACAAACAAACCTTAACTAATGATAAGGATCAGTAATCATAGTTAAAGTCAGTGACAATTTGAGGCCCGGCAGAGCCCAGTGCTGAGCCCTGTGCTGTACTGTCAAATCTCATTTCCTGTCTGTAAGTTAGCATATAATGGATTATATGGAGTGCCAAATACTATACTCTATGTATCAATCATTGGCCACAAAAATCAGTGAAAGTGCACTGACATTCGCAGCACTACTCTCACTATGGCATCCCTTTCTTGGTTTGTGTCTCCCAAAGAAAAAAACATATATATCTGTATATCTGTTGAGCAAATCTGATGAATATTGTGAGTGACATATAATTCTTGTAACCAATTATTTGACGTTTAATAGAATATCAGTCAAACAGTAACTCATGTATAGAGAAGTGGAGTTTGTTTTTGATTAAATCAAATGCCTTTCCTCTGAGTTATCACTGAGTTTATGACAAATACAGTGATAACAAAATCGATGCCAATCTCTTGCAGACAATGACAGCTCACAAAAGAAGTTCTTTAATTTGCAATTAGTTTTCCATAAATTCAATCATTGAGTCAAAGACTTTTTGCCCAAAGCTTTACTCCGCACAGAATGAAGAAAATTTTACAAATTCAACACAAAAATATACTTTGAGTGCAATTTTTAAGCAAAACTAATCTAGGCAAAGGAAAAGCCAAAGCTATCACCAAAAATTTTGCCATTAATGGAGAAACGCATTAGAGTTGTGTGTTATCAGCACAACATATAATGAACAGAATATATACAAAACTAAAAATGCATTTTTATTATTATAGGAAATAATTTCAAAGATTAAATCTTCAATTATAATGAATTGTTGCCAATAATTCATAGAACAGTCGTTTTGTGTGCTGTGCTATGCTCTGCACTATATCTCTACAATTTTAGCCCGGATTTTACGAATCATTTCCATCATTAGGTTTTGGGCTTTGGATCAAATAAACATCTATTTTCTTCTGAGAAGAGTACCACTCCCTTCGTGCCCTCCAGAGTAGGCTAAGCACTCTGGTATTGAAGAATGCAGAGCCGAGTGTCCGCTCCGGTGTGTATGAGATAAGACAAAAAGTGAAATGTTTTCACTCTTGAAATGAGAGTCATTTTCTTCAAAATTCAATTTGAAATTAAAAAGAGATAAAAACGACTCTCAAAGAGACTGAACGTAAAAAAGCGATAAATATTTTTCGCAACGAAATTGACATCAAATTAATCATTGCTTATGTTTTTTGTTTCGTTTGGTTCTTATCTCAACTCAAAATATGAATTAATTTCAAAATAAAAGCAAAAAAATCGAGTTTTGATTATTTTTGTTTAAAGAATAAGAAAAATAAACAAATTGCTCGTTAAGTTTTCTGACGAATATTATCCTAATATTTGTCATATTATGTTATGAGTCGTCAGAAAATAAAATGTGAAAAGTTTTCAAAACACATAATTCTTTTGATTTTCGTTTCAATCGTCGATTAGCTGTCAGTTAAGGGGTCTTAAAATAGGAGCGAAACAATTGAGCACTACTTCATTACTTGTGAGATAACTATCGATATAAGCAATTAATTTCATGTTTTAGGACTTGATTTCAACATTTGATCGTCAGATAAATTGATTATAAGTTTTCAGCGAAAAAGCCTTTTAACTCTTCAGTCAATCTGTTTGAGCACTAAAATAAAAGGGTCCAAAAAACAAGAACCCTTGCCTTTAATTAGATATGTTTGACCCGAAAGAGTACGGAAAAATTATTCGCTTTTCTCATACCTTCGGGCAAATTATCGGTGATTTCGGTGAACAACAAAAAGAAGAAAAAAACTAAAGAATCGATTTTAAAATAGAAAACTTTTTTTCTCTTCACTTCTCTTCGTTGAAGACCTCTCTTATCATAAACTCTGTTATACTCTGTATTCAAGTTTTTTGGGTTTTGAAGCGATGCGTAAATAATCGAGTATTGAATTGATTGCCAGAAATCTATTTCAATCAATTACTTCGCGTTTGCTATTAAACAGGACTTTGAGTAAAAAAGACTGTGCGATGTGCTGTGCGATGTGTTTCTGATCTCAATTGGAGAACAGGGAGAGTCTGACGTTAACTCTGACTGAAAAAATTGAAATTAAATTTTGAAAAATTGAACTTTAATTTGACACAAAACTAAACTGTTATTTATGTCTTGAAAAATACATACATTTATTGGCATAAATCGGTTATAAATATTGTTAAGAAATACAACGAATGCTATGAGAAAAGGGATGTATTTTACGAATGCATCGATCATTAAATTTATTGCAAGAATACTGATTGTTATTCCGAATGAATAAATTTAATCATTTCCTCTGAATATATAAGAAGTTTGAAATTCATAGAGTATTTCAATTCGACTGTAAATTATCCTTAGATTTAAAGAAAAAGAAAAACAGTTTTTATACTTTTTAACGTTAAAAAATTTGCTCGTTTACTGACGAAAGACTCAATAGACTCATGGATTGCAATAAGAAGTGATTTATTTGGCTTTACTTTACTTTACATTTTAGTTAAACTCAACAGAAATAATGCACAGAAAATAGCATTTCTTTTATATTATTCATCGATTTATTTATATTTTATTTGACTCTCGACTCTCGCGTCGACTGCTTTTTGTTATTGAATTTTTTAAATAAATAAATAGAAAATAATTGAAATGATTCGTCGTTTGCATAATTCAAATGTTGGCCTGAATTCTGGGTGTAATTCTGGGTATAAAAATCTATTCTGGGTATTGTTTGAATTGCTTGTTATGTTTATGTGAAATATTTTTAGTTTTAAAAGAAGTTTAAGTAATAAACTTTTTGTTTGTTGTTTAACAGCATTGTTGTTGTCATTAGAAAAGAGTCGTTCAAAACAACGTCTAATGAGAGCCCGAAAATGATATCCAATTAGTTGTTTGTTTTGCTCTTAAAGTTTAATGACTTTTATTTGATTCCCGAAAAAAAAAGTTTTGATCTGTTTTTCCATTCGATTGCATTTCAAAGTACTCTTTAAAGCGATTTTTGTGATATTTTTCTTAATATCTAACTGTCATCCCATCGACAGTCAAATCAAATAAATTGCTTCAAAGCGTTTCAAAACTTCAATTCATGGCTCAGTTTTATGTCGAGTAAAGCATTCTTTTCTTGCGATTCGTTGCGAATCTTTTAAACAAAAAAAAATTCTTAAGACATCTCTTCAAAAGACATATTCAAGTATTGGTATATTTATTCTTCCGAAGCAATCGATCACAGCCTACACTCAATACCGAAGATTGAGATGAGAGGGACAGAGAGCAAGAAAAAATTGCTTATTCTGTGCAAAAAACGTGGGTTCAAAAGCCAACTGTTATTATTTAGAGCACAGTATTGGCTCTGAAATCAGTGTCTGATTATATCTGAAGTTATAATGAGATTCGACTCAAAAATAAAATATATTTCAATGTATTGTCCATTACTTGTGAAATGGTTTGCACTGAAAAAAAATCAATGAATACCTAAAATCGAGAGCAAAGATAAGACTTCACGTCTGGACTGACTTCACTTCAATCAGACATTCATTATACTGAAACTGAAATATTCAAGTATTCCGAGTAAAACCCACTCCTTATTTGACAAATAATTTATATTATAAGTGGACTCAAGCCATAAGTCATTAGTCAAACTCATCAATAATTGCTGTAAAAGAGAGAGACAGCACAGGGAGGGAGAGCACCGTTGCTAAGAATATATATGAGCATACATATCTGAGCAAATTCTTAGTCTAGGTTAGTTTGCACCCAACCCATAATCACAATAGAGTGGGCACACATAATGTCATCAAATATATTATTTTGAATGAATTGAACGCCAAAAATGTCAAAAAATATAAGAGAAGTATAAAAAATAATACAACAAATGTATTGTTGAGCTCAGAATACAATACATATAATGTGTGTCCATTACATTCATATCAAATATGTATTGTATGTGTGTTTTGGCATTGAATTCACTTCGACTCCGAGATTGTAATATTGGTAATACTCTGAAGACTTTTAATGCATTTTAATATTTTCTTATTATGTATTGTAATATCACTTTAGTTAATGTCATGAAATCCCTTCTCATAAATAAAAATATGATTTTCATGGAATTGCATCTAATTTTTGGGATTGAATATGACTTTTATTTTCTTTTATGTCATTCCCTCTATTTGTTATATGAAGTCATTTTGGGACCAAAAAAAAGTTAATAAAGAAAAATAGTGAACAAAATAGACATTTCGTTCAAACTTTATTTTATTGGATATCATATCAAATATATTAAATTATTTGTAAAGAAAAAGATTCCTAAAAAAGGATTTTTCGCATATTTAACAATACATTCCATAAGTTAAGAAAGACAATGCATTAGTACAGATTGACATCACCAAGATAGATTATACTTGCTAGGTTGCAATTGAATTTTATTATAAATAACCCGTTATTAATCAGTTATCTTGTTCAAATATTAATACTTTAAACATGATATAAACAATTTAATAGTTAACTAAAAGTCAATAAACCTATGAGTGTTTATATTGACTACCTTGGTCATGTTGGAAAAGGAGAAAAAAAAAGTAAGAAAAATGTTGCTTTTTCTTAGAAAATCTCAACGAAGTAAAGATATGTTTGTGTGGAAGGAATGGCTTATAATTATATAATAAATACTCTGATATTATATTATATGCAAAACTAAGTGAAGAGAAATAATTTGCAAAATTAAAACATTCCCTCAAAGTTTGTGCAGAAATACACAGAACAGAGACAACTCAGGCATATGATATACCTGTGCCCCCACAGGGCATTTCGTTGAGCACTACTTAAATTATTCTTTAATGAATTTTATAGCTATTTTCGATGTTGTCTGAGAGCCGACACTTTTTCTTCAGAGATCGTAAAGTACTGAATAGTGAAGAAAAATAAGTAAAAACTTTGACAGAATTTACAGCTCAGGAGAAGAGAAGTGCTGCAAAAGTTGTGCTCAAAGCCAGTGCTAAAAGCAAAATGAATGCCATGAGATGACCTAAAATATTAGCACAGGTCTAACTCACACTTCACGTATTTGCGGACGTCTAGAGGCGAACGTAAATCTTAGACTGAAAGAGTAGAAATTGATCCCTGGCTATGCTGTGCTGTTTATTCTGGTGAAAAGTAAAGGCAACGCAATTCCACATAAATTAAATTTAAGTTTTCATTTTGTTTTTCTTATTTTCTTTCGTCTCTTAGATATTAGTCTCAATATATTTGGTATAAAAGTTATACTCAAAGTTATACTCAGGGCTTATGTCGGATAACAAACGAATGGCTAATAATTTGTGCGATTCGTCTGTAGTTTGGTTTCAGTCCTTATCTAATGTATAGTAAAGAGAAGTAAAACAAAGAGCAGAGAAAAAGCACATAAAAATAAAATACAATTTCTTTATTAAATGGATATATCTATCGAGTTTGCACACACAGTCTTAATGTAATGTACTGTAACTGAATGGTTGGCCACTGTAGGCACGTACAGTCTCCCTCATCCCAGTGCCTCATTCAATACGTAATTGTGCTAATATTTGTACTGCAATTTCTGAACTGACATTGACTTTATATGAATGAACTCCACATTTAATATAAAAGAATACACTTTATTACCGGAGACATACAGACAGTGCAATAGAGGAGGAGAGCTGAGCACAGAGCGGAAAGACAGGGGAGGAAACAGATGTGGGAATTAAAAGCCTTTAATATTTGATTTATAGATAGAAAATTAAATTAGAAACGAAGCAAAAAATCTCAAACAATATAAACAATTTTATGCATTACTAAAAGTATTAGATTTTTCTCATCAGAATATCAGACAATCGCTGATTAGATATACAGTAAATGTAAGGAAGAAATTAATTGCTTTTTCTCTTTAATTCATTTATCGGAGAGTTCTGTCTCTCCTTCTCTTGTTTTTAGGGGAAAAGCAATAAAAGTGAACGCATTTTATTACACTATTATTGAGTTTTTGTTTTTTCTACGCGAGGTTTCTTCCCTTTCCTTCATATTCACAGATATGCTGTGCTGTTTGCAACACTCCATTCACTATTTGGCTCTCATATAATCTTATGATTTAGTGGTCATCGGTGTGTAGTGTGCGGACCACCCCTTGAGACAACAGGCAGTGCCAATACACTCAATGTATTAATCATTTCTTTATGACATCGACTGCTTAGCTCTGAGCGCAGAATACAAGAGTAAAGTGAAAGTCGGTCTTAGACTCAGACTCTGAATATCGTAAAACTTCTTCGTTGTTGTGTTCAGTCTTAGGCGCTGAACAACATGTAGTGAATCTCCATTTAGGTTTGACTCCAATCCATAGTCAAAGTCATTCCCCAATTCAATGGAATGAATGAATAACTCCTCTCCTCTGATAAAAGTGTTTCGTGTAGTTAAAGACCTACTGGTGTTTGGGTTGCAATTAGAGTATTCTATTCGCCTCGCAATCTATCTATTGGTACTGTTGAGCACACAGCCATCGCTTAATTTGGTTTCTGGTAGTCCACTATACGATACCAGCGGTGGTTCACTCAATGAAATATAAATGCCTTTTGTTTGACGTTTGAAAAGGTCTGAACGACTGAACTGTCGCTACAAATGTGTTGTTCAGAAACACTGAACAGAATAAAACTGAATACACAACTGAGTACTCAAATGCAGTCAAATGTTTTAGAAGGAAAGGCTTAAAAAACAATTTAATGACTGTGTGGACTGGTGTTTATTAGACGAGTTGCGCCGAGAATTAGAAGCCTGTGCTAAGAATTTATGGCTGAGTGGAGAGTAATTGACGCCATAATCAAAGTTTTCTTTAAGCTATTTGTTTAAGCAATTAGGGCTTTACTATTCATTTCTGGGCTTTTAGTGCCGCAAGAATTCAGTCTATAAACTGTATATACACTGAATATTGTGAATACACTCCAATATAACGTAACACAATGTGGTGTAACAGTAGTCGGGTATGGCTTGAGATCGATATTTCCAATTTAAACTAATGAAGTTTAAATCTGTGGCCCTTAGGCTTATACACGATCTCCTGCACTCTGGCACTGAGAGCAGAGCACAACTTCATATAAATTATTGGCTAAAATTCTAGTGTATATCACATTTGAGTGTCAGGAGAGCATCTAGTTCACTTTTAAAAATTTGTTGTTTTTTCGCTGATAAATAGCTAATGCAGTGAATTGGAGGCCAAAACGGAATAACTATTAAATATTGCATTTCCTTTTTAGAGATGTAATGAATGCCTCAAACCATCCATTTGTTGGATTACATCCACTGAAGTACTGAATCCCAAATTTTTATGATAAATAGATTTGTTGGAGAAATAGTCAGTCAGTCAGTCATGACTGCCATTAAAAATTGTTTTGCGTTTTATCTTAATTTAACTCATTATTTGTTTTTAATTTGGGCTCTCATTTGAGTCGTGGACTAGAATTACAAAATGTTTGTCAGTCGTATCCCTGGCTATGGAAAGTATTCTTGACCTCAACCACACAATTGGCTCTAAATTTAGATATGAATACTTGATATCAAAGGAATTAATTATTGAACAAATTTTATTCAAAAATGTTTCGCTTGAAAGTGATATTTTCATTTCATTTTTACTTCAAAGAGTACTTTGTTATGAAAATTGATTTTTATATTAAAATAAATTTTTATGACATTTAGTTTACATAATAATCAGTGCTTTAGATCTGATGCCACAGACTTTTATAAAGTGTTTTATTGATATTTATTTTTAAGCCATTAAATGAATTCTTAAAAGACATTTTCAAATAACAAAAACAGACAAATAAATAACTTTTTTTTTCATTGAAACTTATAATTTAATTTAGAAGGAAAGGGAGAGGGAAGGCATGAGTACTCTATGCTATGCATTAAGTGCTTAAGAGATGGTCGACTCTTTGCGGTGAAGAAAATCTATAAAATCTGTAATAAATTAAAAAGTTTTATTCGTAGAGAAGAAGTCTTCGAGAAATTCTTAAACGAGTTTCTAGTTTTGCATTTGAATACTGAATGAGAAAAGAAAACGATTATATCATTCGGAAAGGGATTAAAATAATAAATTTGAAGAAATGAAAAATCTATTTTCAAGAAAACAAATTCAAAAGTTGTCATCCAATGTATAATTTTAGACTTGAATTCAATTTGAATTATTTTAGACTTGAATTCAAATTCAAATTAAAGTCTCAAAAGTGTTGTGTTTTTGTTTCTTCACAAATAAAATGCTTAATAGTATTAATGGTTAAATGATTGTCAAACGATATTAATATCAAAAGTTAAGAACAAAATAACTACCGTTTTATTAGTGAATTAAAGGCAAACATTCGTCGACTCGTTATTCGGCTCTGAGTTTAACTCAAATACATTTCCCGATTGAAATAAATTGCAGTTATTTTTCATCTCCTATTATATATTAGAGTAAATGTGACCCAAAAAGACTGCTATCTATTAAATGCCGATCTCTTTTTGTTGTGTTATTAAATCAATTTCTTTTCAATGTTCTGATAGTATGGTTGTTGTGTTTTCCTAATCATTTTCAAAGACTTATTCGCAAAGTTTTGGTTAAAATTATATTTGAATTCTTTGCGAAAAGAAAATATATTTTTGTATAACAAATGGATTAAATAATAAATCAATTGATTGTATGTTAAAGAAAAAAAAGAGGAGAAAAAGTGTGGCTCAGAATACGAAAGAAAAGTTATTACTTCATAACATGAGTGAAAATATTTTGGTTTAAAAGCAATTTTTATATAATATTTTTGCTAATAAATTGGTGTATTGTAGGCAAAGACAGAGAGCGATGACAACAAAACTACTTATATTCCTCTTAAAGCCATTTATTTTCGTTATTCTTCTGACATAATATTGATGACAATGAATGCACACATTTTTACTCTTTTCAGTAGAAATTTACTGTATTTTAGTGTTGTTTTCGTTGGTTTTGGTTCACTCGTCGACGAAAAGCGATGTCTTATTCTTTTAATATATTTTAATGGAATGTTTGGCAAACATAACAACTGTATTGTGCTCTCTCTCTCTCTCTCTCTCTCTCTCTCTCTCTCTCTCTCTCTCTCTCTTACTATCACTCTATCCCTTATATTAAAGCAAATATTTGATTGCAAACACATAACTATTTTTCTCCGTCGGAGAAAACATCGGACAAAAATGTAATAATAATAACAGAACTGAAGAGTATATGAACTGTAATTCATAGATAAAAATTGTTTGTCTATTCAATAAAGAGGTTATACAACAAAACTGTATTTCAGTTCATATAAGACATGAAAAGTCTCTTTTAATGCATTTTAATTACTTTAATGAATAGCGAGAGAAAAAAATTCTGTAATTTTTCTGAGGCTCTGTTTATCATAATATCTGATGAAAATGTTTGAAATTTTTTAATAAATTAAGATTGATTTTGCACAGAATGGCATTACTTTGTGAGTGATTAGCACACAGAATGAAAAAAATAAACTTTAATAAAGCCTTCGGTTTTTGAAACGAGAATTTTTCGCTCATTTTTCTCCTAAAAAAGTCAGACATTAATGAATGCAAATATTAATACGAATATTAATTTTGAAAAAAAACTTAATATTTAATATTTAAGGCAAATCCTCGTCAGTTATAGGCTTTTAAAAACCGCAAATCATTTGATTCCCCCCACTCTTCGAAGTGCACAGAATAAGGAAACAGTGAATACAGTGAACGGTGTGTCGCTTAAAGGCATAATAATTTTCAACATTACATATAATTTATATTTTAAGAGAATTTGAAACAAAAAAATTACCGAAACATTAGACGAGTAATTATTGGTTGAATTGATTGGTGTTCACAAACCAAACGAATATTTCATTTAAGTATTTCATATTTTGAATTATTGAGGGACAGTATAAGGGACAGCACAACACTAATCATAACATTTAGAGACGTCGAAAAATTATCTGATGTTTTATAACAAAATGCTTTTTTGTGAACCAAATACAGATAAGTTTGGCATTAAGTGAATGAATGATAAATATGTTTTCTCTCGATTTCCACCTAAAAAGTCATACAAATAAACAGATTTTTTTTTTGAGGGCATTCCTTGTAATTTAGAAGAGAAAGGTGATACCCGTAGGCAAGAGAACACTCTAGCTACAATCGGCCATTGATGGTGTCCAGGCCACTACAACTGCCACATGCACATCCATTTAATAGGCATATTATTTAGTGCAGTCAATAGAGGCGTAGGTCTGAACACTTAATGACGAGTGGCTCCCATTTCCAAAGCATAACTCAACTAATAGGTTGAGCAGTATTTTTGGTGTTATCGTTATTATTGCCATTCTTTTGACTCTTCAGGTCTTTGTATTTGAGATGCATTCTAATAGCATGAGAGCGCCGGCAGAGTTGGGCCCTCACTTTCAAGATTATTATCGAAAATAAAAACTTTTATAATACGAGTCATACATATATACGACTCATATATACGACTAACGAAATATTTTTACCTCCGATTCTATTGGGAACGATATATGCAATTATATCGAACTCAGCCATCAATTTATGGACCACAAGAGCTGGTGCTTAACAATAGAGGACTACATCTGTATGACTACTGACAACACAGTCGGCGACGAATTAGATTTCATAGTTTACTGCAATTTTGGGCTAAAATTTTGTATGTCTTTGACTCTCAATAACAACGGACGCACTTTTCAGAGCCCATTCCCAACCATTTTAATGTCTCTCTCGACAAACCACTGGAGATTTGACTTGTTTTTCGATGCCTGTTATCTCGTGCTGTCCACTACACCAGTGCTCGCGACTAAAATAGCGGGAAGTTTTTTTAGACACTAAACATAAGTACTGTTTCGCTCAGAATAACAGAAGTTGTGTCAGTTTTATATAACACGTTAGAAATATTGACATTTTTCAGTGCATGGCTTAAGTCAAGTCGACAGTCAACCGACTCAGGGATAGATTGAAAAAAGAGAAAGAAAAGCGTTTATTAACGTGGGATCACCCGCTCCTCCGACACAAAAACTCGATTTAAATGTATCTGAATTCGTCCATCTGTTCGTTATTCGATACTTTTGGGGATTACTTCGAGCACTCACCACATCCAACAATAGGGATGTGTTGGGACTAAAATTTATAATTTTTCACACAAAAGTTATCCACTTATTTGGAGCACTTAATTGGGTTATCCCTCCGGAAGGGCATAACTAACAAACAAAGTGTTAAATTCAATTGAAGTCAATTCTAAAGCAAAAGTTAGTCATTTTTGCGCTGAAACTGTCTTTCAGTTTATTTTCATTATTCGATTGAAGTCTCGAATGAAAGACTTTTCGACGAATAAAAGAAAAGATAAATAAATTCAGTGCTGAAACACAACAGCAAAAGTCAATTTTGGTTATGGGGTTCTTCACTCACTAACTGTCCCTTTGAAGAGACACTAACTCTACGATTAGTAACTTTTGATGACTATCTCTGAGAAATAGTTTTGTTTTTATCTCAAAAATTTTCTGCTCGTTTTCGTTGTCAACTCAGGAGTGGGCTATTTGTGTGTTGAGTGGTTCGAGAGGCTTAACCACCAATAATTGTTATGCTATTCTATGCTATTCTGTGCCAATTTTGTGAATACAAACCACAAATTTTTATAGACTTTTTGTTGCAACTCATCGACGGATATAATAGCGTTGAGGCGTTCATAATATAAAACTTTGGTCTAAAAAGGCGGTCGACACCGAATATATGGCCTTAAATATATGGAGAGCACACCACTAACTATACATCAAATATCTAATGAATGGCTGACATTCAGTCTAAGGATTTAGAAGAAAGTTCTCCTTTTTCTGGTCACTGAATCACAAGACAAGAGTGCAAAAAACGAGACATATTTTTAGTAAATGATTAGAGGGTGGGAACCGTTTCATCATTTATTCAACTCTGGTATTAAATCTAATACAACAGTAGTGTTATGTGTTGTGTATATGTCTGTCCTTAAGTAAGCGCATACGTAAGAAATTGGGCTTCGCTTTTAAGGTCTGGCCATTAAAAATGGTGTGTGTGTGTGCTATCAAACTTTATTTTCCTCTAACCTGGCTCATTAATTCCTAAAGTATCTACCTAAATTATTGATAAATTCAATCATTATGTCAGTTGAGTTTTAAGTATTAAAAAGTAGGAGTCATTCGCCAAAAGATATAATGAACTCTCATTTGAATTAATATCCGATAAAACAAATTTTCGTGATTAGTCTCTGAGCTCACACTTAATGCTCGATACGTTTAATAGAAAAATATTTTTCTATTAAAGAAAATTTTAATTTAAAATCTTTGCTCATTTCATAGGAAACACTCATTTGTTGAGGCAATTGATTGAATGGAATGGGTTTGAAAAACCTCTTTACCTGAGATTTTTTTCTCTGAATTTCAATTTCAAAATATAATTAGAATTTTTTCTTATTATAAGTGAATAGAATTTATATTCTGTGCGAAACTAATATTACTTTTAGTGCTTTAGTCGACTCCAATATAATCATTGATTGAATAAATTTGAAGCAAAAGCCTTATTGGAAATCATATTTCATTTTAGGAAATATTGAAATTATGGCTGTCCTTCTCTTATGCCATACCTCTGACTAAAAGAGAAATTCATATTTATTTTGAGATTATGTGAGACTACACGCAATGGTCGGTAGTGTAGGGCTTACAGTCAATGAAGTGAACTAATTCTCACCGGTTATTGGATTTGATAACACGATTAATATCGATATATATTAACAAATCGATAGTCTTTAACTTGAATTGAATGCAATTCCATCTGTGCTTTGGGTATGAGATGTGTATATGTTTTGACTACCGATTCCGTAATCCATTTTCACATCACTAATGGATTACATCATAGAAGCAAAAAAAGATATTTCATTCAATCATTCGTTTTGAATGTTATATTTGAAGCGAACGCTGAGAGAAATCTCTTCAATCATTTAAAAAGTCATTTATTCAAGAATTTCAAATCGATTATAATTTTTTAAACATTTTCTTTTGGATGCAATTCTACTCTTATCTAAAATTCTTTGCTTTATTTCTCGATAATCATTATTAAAATTTGTCTTAAAGTTTAGTAGTTTTTTGTTGTTTTTCTATTTTTCTTCTTCTCTTCAAACAGTATTTGCGGATAATTTTTGCAAAGATTTTTCGTCAGAATTTCGCCTTCAGTTTAGTATATCTTTTAGTAAGACATTAATCAGACTTAAAAAATTTCAACGACTTTTGCCTTTGAATTTCAGCATTAAGTTATTTGACAGCAAAAAGTTTTGCTTTGGTTTTTGATTTCAGTTTTATTTTCAATCCAATGTTTAATCTGTTTTCAGGCGACAAGACTTTGACATTAAGAGACTCTTAAACTTAAACTCCGACTCTTTTTGCCGGAGATCTGCTCCTCTCGTATATAATATTTTATTTAATGGATCAGAAAATCATAAAATTTTCGCTTCTATTCTATCAATAGATTAGAACCAAAAAACGCGAATAAAGACTAAAATAAAAATCATTACTTGAAGTCATGTTCTGTAAAATTGTTTACTTAACAAATTTAAAACAATTTGCAAAACTATTTGAACCTCTCGTTTGTATAAAATGCTGAGAAAAATATTTCGCTGAATACAAAAAATATTGTTTAGTACTGGAAATAGGAATAAATGTTTCCTCTCTTTCTCTTTGTGTTTCAATTTGAATGACTCACGACTTATAGACAAAAGACTCGAATTAGAGAAAGAAATTAAATTAGTGTTTGATTTAATGGAATGCAAATAACATTTAAAATATTTCTCTGTTGTAAAAGTTAAGAGAAAATTACACTAATTTGGAGCCAATAATAAGGTTCGCCTCAAAAATAGAGAGGACTGAATAAAGTGAAAAATGTAAAAAATACTACAAAAATCCAAATAACACTTGAGTTAAGCCAGTGTTGCACTCGACTGAACTCAAGTGTTGATATCGCGACTCTTCTGAAGAGGAAAAGAGATTTAGAGCTCAAACATAAATACTTGAAATCAAACTTTTTTTGTGAAAAATTTCAGACAAAATAATACCTAATATGGGTTGAGTTGAGACGGATATAAAGCTTTCCTTTATTTTTGATATTCAATAAAAAATGCGTTGTATTTGAAATTCAAATAGCATTCAGAGTCGACTATTTTTATTCATGCATTAAATTTAATTAATTAATGGTTTGAATTAATTCAATGCAGGGCTCAAAATGCCAAATATTTTAGCACTGGTATAGCAATGTATCTCTCCATTTACAACACCAGTGTTTCCATTCTTTTTGAGGGTTTGACTGTTATTTTCCGCGACTTTTATTCTTCTCTTCCTTTTTCTTCATTAAAGAAATGCAAACTTTTTATACAAACTTTGTTTGAAAAAAAGTTAAAAGATTACTACAAAAGCCATAAATGGATGATAATTAGGGGGTAAAGAAAAAACCGGGAATAAAATTCTTTACTCAATTAATGCAATTAAAAAGGCCTTAATTTTTGTGCCTTAAAATGTTTGAGCATTTTATTAGATTTACAAAATAGTGTTTGAGTTTTGAAGTAAAAAACACTTTTTTAACGATAAAATGAAATAAATTTCCAAAATTTCATTACGTATTCACCGCTTATCTAATGCCGGCTCTCATCTCAAGAAGTGAACCGAAAATTAGTTTAAATCTAAGGAAATATTTTTCTCGAATAAATTTATAATTTTTTTTATCTCTTGAATTCGCATTTTTTTCGCTCAGAATAGCGCATACATGTATGTGAGGAATGCCTTCTTAGAGATCCCGAAAATCATGTTTTTATTTAATAGTGAATCAAACGAAACGAAAAATCAGAGACAAAAATAAAGAGGAAATTTGTCAGAACCTTAATATTAAATTCACATCAATATTATTTGAGAATTTTTTTTCCTTTCCTTTTATGACTACTCTCTTAATGTCTTGATATGAGTGAAGGCCAAGAATTTCTGAAGTAATTTCTTCACTGATTTTCTTTTCTCTACTTTTCATTAGACCCTAATTATGATCATTAGTTTTCTCCGGACTTTTAATAATTAGTCTTTTCCTTTAAAATTGCTTTTCTATTCAGTGAAAGGGGAAAGACATTCATTCAGTGGTATTTAGTTGTGGAGAAAAATATTCTAGATAATTTCTGCGACCAAATTAGTTATTAATTACTCGTTAAGTTATAATGAAAGGCATAAAAAAAGTTACGAATTTTTTTTATCCTATAATATAATATTGAATATAAATTACTTGAAATTCAATTTGAAATTCATTAGTTTTGATAGAAATTCGGACTTAATTTCAATTTAGAAGAATGAAAGCCTTTCCTCTTTTTTTGTGATTACGTTTGAGAGTTAATGGATGGAAATTTCAGTGAATTAATGGCATATAAAGTCGAGTAATGTTTACTTAATGAAGAAGTAATGAACGAAATAAAACTCTGAGATTCGGGAATAGATTTCCGGAATTGATTCCGTAAATAGAGTTCGCAAATGAATATCTGATATAAACAATTGATTAAATTTTCTTTCCGGTTAACTAGTATTGAGACCTGTGCTCTACAACAGCACAGCACTCGACGGCAAAAAATAATATCAAATGAAAGATAATTTCCTAAATCAACAGAAAGTCTGCTCTCAGAAGACAATTACAATTAAGGAGAGAGAGAGAGAGAGAGAGAGAGAGAGAGAGAGAGAGAGAGAGAGAGAGAGAGAATGAGAAAGCAATTGGGAAACTGGAAAAACAGACATTTGATTTCTTACAGCAGTTCTCATCGCAGAGAACAAGAGTCAGACCTAAAGATAAGCATTAATTAACTAAATTGAAAATAAGCTTTTCTTTTCATTAGATAAATAAGCGTTTGGTCTCATTTTAGATGAGAGTCCACTAAAACAATGCCTTGTGCTAGTTAATTACCAAGTGCAAAGAATAGAGTTTGCCTTTAATTAAAACTGAAATTTCATATCAAGAATAGATGCAAACAAAAGTGCCGTCGACTCAGACATGCATTCACTGCAAAAATTTCAGTGAAATTTTAATAATGAATTTCATTCTTTCTTTTCATATCACTTATGAAAAGCATAACTAATTTGAAAATTGTATACAAAGTTTGTCAGTTAGTATTGGATTACAGCTCACATCAAATCATTTTGAATGCAAGAGAACCACAAGAATTCATCACAAGTTTTAATGAGATATTCATCACAAACTAATCACTGGTTCCTCTCAAATGTCTACATAATTGGAATCCTAATTATCATTTTTAGTCATAGATTTGTGTCCTCGAGCATTTCAATCATTCCTTTTTTCACAATACGTTTATTAATAATATATTCTTTATTATAATTGCGATTTTCGTCGAAATGAATTCCAAGTTTAAAAACCAGAAGTGTTATCAGTTATACCGATCATATCCTATCGTGAAATACAATCGCATTTTGCGCGAACAGAATGAGTGAAAAAAAACTTCATTTTATTTTTCTGTATTTCCATCTGATAAGAGCCGACATGACTGACGGCTCGGGTAATAAATATTTTCAGTTTAGGAGAGAAAAGTATTGTTGTTTTGAATCGAAATATTTCGTGTTTTTCAATGGATTCAGTCATGTATTTGAGTTGAAACCAGTTTTTGGGTCCAATTCTTTACACCAACTGATGAGAAAACAAACTACTCATCGGATATACAGATACCTCTTCTCTCAACTAAAATAACATTATATCGCCTGAAAAAAAGACTTTTGCATTGATGAGAGAGTTGCAAGATCACAATAACAGCCTTTTGAAATATACCACTTCAACAGTGCTTTGCATGAGATGTCAGTTCAACGACTCTTTTTTGTTGAGAATTTTTTTTTATTACTTAACATTGACTACAAATGCATTACTTGTCTGATATGAGCATGGTCACATATTGATGGCTGATAGCTTGCTAATCCCTGATCGCACAAAGAAGGCACTCATTGTCTTTGTGAGCACTTCTCCACAATCACTCCCAACACTTGACGAGCACTCAATCGAAAGACTCGTCTATTCTCTCGGAATCTCTATTTCAGTGCAAACTCTCAATCGTTGGTTGAGTTGAAGTCCTTTTTATACTTCTTATACACAAAATAGACATTTAATGAGGATTTTGGTCTGACTTTGGGTCTGACTTTGGGTCTGACTTTTTTTCATCTTCGACGAAATTACTCGTTAGGCTGTGCTCTTCAACATTGAACTTAAAGGACAACAGCATTTCGTGAGTGAATTAACCCAAGAGTTAAAAAACTATAAATCTATAGAATTCCTCTAAAATTAGTTTTAAGGCACGATTAGAGCCGACCGTAAGAAACAATTTATTGCAGTTTTCAACACTTCCTTCACTAACGAACTGACAGACAAACAACACTTTGCTTTAGTTTATCGTAAGTCGTGAATCAAAAACTAAATCTGAGTTTTACTCTAAAAAAAGCAAAATATTTGTTGCGATATATTTGTGATTAAATTTTTTCTTAAAATACAATTCAAAGTACAAAACAGAGACCGAAAAATAGTGTTAAACAACCTGTTCTTCAGCCCCAGAGTTGGGGCTTCTGATAATAACTGAACGGAATAACCAGTTATTAAAGTGAACCCAACATTATATCTGAGTTCTTAGTATTTGAGAAGAATGAAAGTGGAGATGAAGAGAGCACTGGTAGGTCTAATCACACGCACATCCTTTCATTTTGGTATAACTACTTTTATAACTCTTCTCCTCATCTCTAGAGTTGTCTGTCGTTTCATATAATGAAAGAATTGATTTTTGTGTCTATCATTTTGGAGTCTCTCCTGAGTATCATTGACAAAATAAGCCCACTTTACCCGCGAAACACACAGGCTGTGCCCGAACAGCACAGCCTTCTTCAGAGTGGCAAAGCTCTTCTCTACAGTTGTATTAGTCCTGCAGTTGTTGTAAATAAAACTCATTTGCGACGAACAGACCGTTAGATATTAGAAACGATTCACTTCTTTATTCTGTGCCCAAATCTCTTAATGTAATATAACGAGCAAATTATGTGATATAAAATTTCTTATCACTCGATAATAAAACTCTTCTTATTCTGTATATTAGCCGACAATAGAACAGCACATTAGAAATAACAAGAATATAAAGGCATAAAAAGTTGATATTCTCTTTCAATTCGATGTCTTTCATATCAATCAGATATCAGAGCAAAACAACTAATGGATTGTTTAGAGATTGGAATTACAAATAATGTATTTCTCTATTTTGTTGTGTTGGCCCTCCAGTACTGGGCTTAAGGCTAATGGTATTCGTGTTTTCAATTCTGTAATTCTTATGTATTTTTGGTTTAAAATATACGCTATTTTTTATCAAATAATTCGATACTCAAAAAATTTGTTGGTTTTGCTTTCGGTTCAAAATATAAAATTGCATTTTGAAGTGAAGCCCTACAGCGCTCACTGTCTAAGATGATGAGCGAACTGTAGCCATAGTGATGAGGCAGGTGATCATCAACGGTGATACTACCGCATAGAAAGGCGCACAGAATAAATTTAGCGTCTAATGAAACGCATGAAAGCCCTCTTCAGATCATCCAATTTGCACATCAAAAGGAAAACAATGAGATTTCGCCACAAAAATGATAAGTATATATCAAATATGTATAACATTTGAAAAAAACATTTCAAATCAAATTATTTGTTACTTTGTTTTGTTTTGCGATGAGATGAGTGGATGAGTGGATCGGACTAGGGTCCGAACGGGTTTCCCTATACCCTTACGGGTTTCCCTATTCCCGCCCGCCCGTAAGGGAACGGGCGGGAACG
>JAQGCQ010000060.1:0-28070 GCA_034699945.1 Chamobates pusillus
AGACTTAACATGTGTACCCCCCCTATGGGAAATTAACATGTGTTTCTTTGATAACAACGTGGCGGGCGGGTGGGTGGTCAGAACGACGAAACTATATACTACATTTATACTTCGTCAATGTAGTAAAAAATAATTTGTTAAAACCTGTCGTCAAATCGGGTCTCGAAATCATTTCCTGTTGTTTTGTCGAAAACATTGATTATTATCTAATTTATTGAGTAATTCATTGAAGTTTTCTCTTTTGCTTTAAATAAGTCATTGTTTTCACTAAACAGTAATTGTTTTGCAATAATTATTTCCAATTTTCTGTTGAATGACATGAAAAATGTTCTCAAAATTAATAGTTGTGTTGACTTTTGAAAAGATTTTAAAAAAGCGTTTCTCTCTTTTAGCAGCGATTCGTTCAGTGATTAGTTTTGGTCTTTTTTTTAACATTATTCAACTGATGAAGTTATCTCTAATTCACACAAATTACTTATGAAATTCATAGCAAAGCAAAAAATATATCGTTAATTATAATGAGGGCTAAAAATTATTGAAACTCTTGGCGGAGAAGAGAAGAAAAAATGCAATTATCGATAATATTCTTATGAATTCATGTTTTTGATGTCTGAGAGAAAACGTCAAAAGTCTGGCGTTTCAAACGTCTTCTGACTTAAAGAAAAAATCAATTTAATTAAACTCTAAGATCTTATCTTAAGTCGAAGAGAGAGATAAATGCATTTTCAATACAAAACTGATAATAATATTAATAATATTCAGTAAAAAAGTGAAATTCAAATCAATAAACAAATTGTTTTGACATTTTCTCTGCTAAAACTAACGACAAATTTTATTGGAGAAAAATAAAAATCAATTTAAATCTATTATTTATTATTGAATTTTATTATTTGTCTTTTGCTTCAAACAAATATCAATTTTGAAATGTAATCACGACTTATATTATGAATAAAACAAAATATCAGAAATAATTTACTTTATTTCTAATTTCTCGTTATATGTAATGAAATGTTCGTAAAGGCATTCAAATGGCTATTAATAGTCACTAATTCAGTGCTTTAATTATTTTTTGGTCAAACATTTACTCAAATAAAAGGGACTCAACATTTGGCTGAACTAAAAGGAGAAATGTTATTAAAAACGTGTTATGAAGTTATGACATAATGTGATTGCAGTACTCAAATACAAAGAAAAATATAAACGCATAAAATGCCTAAAAATCATTAGTTATATAACTTAATGACAATCAAAATGTCATTAATCATAACCATTATAATGAAAATATCTGCCATTCGTTTAGATTTGTGTCAAATTATTAAATTTTTCTCTAAATTCTTTCTTTTATTATTATTTCTGACAAAAATGTTTCCAATTTTTTGATTCAAATACCAATTGAAATATTTGGGTTTAGGTTAGCCATAAGCACAGCATAAGCACAGCATATTAGCAAAGTTACACTTTTGATCGACTTTAGAATACTGTTTCTGACATTAATATTGCAAACGTGAGTCCAATCCTCTGAATAAATGGGAAACTCATCAGATCTGCGGTTAAATTCATTTCTCAAATCTCTTATATCTTGATTTGGAGGTAATTATTATGAATTGTGAATCTCTAATCTCCAAAACTAATTATCATTGAATATAATAGTTGGAGAGCCCTCTCAAAAGCCCTCTCCAAAGGCTTTAATTTGGAAAAACCTATTGAGTTATCAAATAGTTATCAAAATTATCTCATATTATGATTAATAGTGTTTTCATTCATTCGAGTTATTCAACGAAAAGAGAGCCAAATATTTTGGAACACATTTTTTCTCACAAACTATTCAATGAATATTCCTTTCAATTCTAAAACTAAAATACAATACAAAGTCATAAGACTTTCATTGAGAGCATAAAAAAAGCTTATTTTTGATATCATAAAAGTTGTTGAACTGAAATACAATTTCACTTCAATTTTCTTACGTCTCGTTTAGTATTTAATGTTTGGCAGAAATAAGTGTTTCGTATGTCAGGTATGGCCACCAACGATGTAGGCGTTCGGATGGCCATCCACTGCAACTAAATTATGGCCTATCATGTGTCTGACCGGACTGGCAGTGATATGTTAAATGTCTTGAGAACTCAAATTAGCAGAAGCTATACCTAGATATGTCAGTAGTAGTCTGACTCCAGTGCAAAACACCAGTCCTCTGCATATATTCTGACTTTCATTATGACTTTTTTCTATTCTTCGCTATTATTCATACTTTTCTAACAATAGAGTGAAGTAATACCGCAATGAGTGAGTGCTCTCACTGTGTGTGTGACTGAGCGTATGCGAGGGTGGCATCACGTGACATCACTGTTGGAGGTAAACACCGGCTAATTGGACAAGAAGGCGACAATATGACTGCCAAACATTATCAATGGTAAGGGAGGGGCTTCTATTTTCATTAAGAACTACTCTACTCTGGAGTCACTCTGCCGTTCATTCAATGATCGTTTCTCTGCCTTATTCTGTCAGTCATTCACTCATATTCTGTATTCTATTAATTCTGTAGCACTTCCTCTCCTTTTAATAATTAGTTGATAGACGTATGAAATAATTTCAGTGAAACTACTTTTCAGAATACAATCCAATATTTTACACCTTTTTTACTCAATCTATTCATAAAAATATAAACAAGGGAATTTAACTGACGCCACAATTGGCCAGAAATTTCATTTTTTTCGGAGCATATCATTACTACTCTATTATTGTTATTAAACATTTGATTTTAAATTCAAAGCACAGCACACGACAAGTATTGCTGACGAGTATTGAATTTGGACTTCACTTTAAATAATAGGCGAAAATGAATTTTAGAGATAACCCGAAATTCGTGTCTCAAATCCTATTACAGGCGTATAGTTTTGGCCCCAAATTATTCTTACAAAATAAGTACCACTGATTACACATCACCTGAAATATATGGCAATTCTCTCTCCTCAGCACACAATCAAACAAATGCTTTGGTTTTTATATCACATTCACGCTATCATTGAATTACTTTCGAAGAAAAATCATTTTAAACAATATATGTCTCACGAATACAAACAGTATATAAGTATCACATTTATTACCAGAAAGACTGCAAAAAAGGTAATCAGAGCTCAAATTTTCAAATCAGAGATGAGTCAACTCTGAAAGACCCCCGGCTTTGTTAAAACACAAGTTTGTGAGCAAAAGAAGGGGGACTCTTAAGACTGAGCTAACGCCTCATAACGCTTCCCTTCCCGTATTGTGTGTCCCACACCTTGTTATCGAAGTCATTCTTCTCGAGTGCGTCGAAACAATTTCAGCGGTAATTACATAAAACATAATTCAATTGAAAAATTCAATTCAATCTAATTCTGAACACAAACAGGAAATTAAAGGTAAAAATGTTAACGAAATTCAATTTAAAAAATGACTCAATTATTTGATTTAATTTTATTTAAACGATTATTTTTCGTTAGCCTTAAACTCAATTAAAGCTAATTATAGTCGTTTTTCAATTAACTTATTGTCTTCCAAGAAATATGACAACCAAATTAACCAAGGATGATGCGCGTTCACCTCTAAACTAACCTTGTCAAATTCACAAAAAGCCATTTCTAATTTATAAAAGTTTTGAACCAAAACCCAAGAGTTTGCCATTAGTTCCACAATTGAAAAACTCATCAAATAATTGTAAAATTATTTTTAATAAAAAGTATCAAGGATAAAATAGGATTGACACAAAATCACTTTAGATTAAGCATAATTGTATTCTATTCAGTTTAATCTATTTAATTTTATTTAAATTCAGTTCAAGTGATCCATTAAATAGTAAAGCTTAGGGAGTATTACCTATTTTCAAACTTTTATTTTTTTAGCAAAAAAAATGTCCAAGCTTAATATTATGTGTGTCTTAAACTGTGAATCAATTTGTTTTATTGGTGTTTTGAAAGGGAGTCGACTTTTATTCTGTATTTCCAAACAAATTGACATTCAATTGAATGTAAATTCAATCGATTATAAAACTGTAATAATTTATAAATTATATAAATGTGACACAACTGTAGCCGATCTGATTAATCTGATGAATGAGCATGGCAAATTCATGCATAATTTGTGAATATTGATTATAAATTTAGCAAAACAGCCTAATTTTAACCCGGATTCTTCAATAATTGGAACATTGGTTGTGTTGGCCACAAATTAATTTGATCGATAGTCAAGGTATCAAACAATTTGATTAAATATCAGATAATTCAGTATTACTATAAAAATAGTTGAAATAAATATTGAGAAGACATGCAAATGAACATAACATTCATTACTTCCTAATTATTTAATACATTTCTAATCAAACGTTTGCAATCAAAGCAATCTTGGTAATCTTGGTAATTACCAATTTATTTTCAAAATTGATCGATTCGAAATTTCACGCTAGTTTCTTTTTTAATGCCACCAATTAAGTAATGTTCGATTTATATAATTTCTTGATTAATCCAAAAGATTTATTGATAAATCGCCCAAAAATGCTAACAATTTTTCAAATAAATTAATAGTCGAATGAAATTTTTAGCAGTTTTTTATTCATGAGTTTTAATCCAATTATTAATCAAATTATTAAAACTAAACCCAAATTTGTTTCAAACGCTTTTTATACTAATTTATAAACGAAATGCTGGAAATACCGACAGAAAGGGCCTCATATATGATGGGAAGCCGAGGGTGTCGTGCAATACAATGTTGGCTTTGGTGGAGGTCTTACCTGAGAGTCAGTAATTGAAACTAAATTAAAGGTGTTTTTCTTGCTTTGATATCAGACTTATATCCGAATATTTAATTTAATATTTTTGATGTTCGCACAGAAAAAGACTCGAATTAATAGAGTTTTTAATGCATTAAATCCGTAATCTATCAAAAAGAAGGAAAAAATATGAAGAAATATGTCATTAAAATATTATTTTTTATTTTGAAACTTCAGCGCAAATTAGATTTAAATCAAATGTCGCTTTAAATGCGTCCAAACGATGCAAATCTTATATTAGTTTTGAAGCGAATAAAAAATAGTCATTCAATTGAAAAGAGAGTTATGTTATGTCTGTCTCTAAAAACGGTGAATGCAATCACCAGAAGCTCAGAGTCTTTCACATAACAGATATGGTATGAAATGCAGGTAATCGGGCAATGAATTAGTCTGATTAAAGTAATCTATCATTTCTGAACACGTGATTGTTATACCAAATATGCGAACCGTTCACTCCTGAGCTACTCCTGGTCTATGGCTATGGATATGTCAGAATAATTGAGCGCTGGGCGCTTTTTCTAGCCGCAGCTCATATTGTGTATTACCTGTGCTCGCACTACACAACTGTTTTGATTACATTCGAGCACTTAATATCGTTAATACTGTTTCACCAAATTATTTATGCCGTTCACTGATCACAGAATATATGAAGTTATTTAAAGCCTAACTATAATATCAACTGATATTTAATTCATCGCATATATCATTGTTTGACTTTTTTCAAGCCTTTCCACTTTGTCTCTGATTTTATCTAATAATCGATTAGATTTTCACTATTAATGTGAACAACATATGCGAGAGAGAGAGAGAGAGAGAGAGAGAGAGAGAGAGAGAGAGAGAGACCGGTGAAAGTAATTAGGTTTGGATGAGATTTTATATAATTTTGTTTTGAAGTGACTTTCAATAAAAGTCATATTAAGAGAGAATTCGAAGCAATTTTAAGGATAAGAAATGCCTTTTTCATTAATGTAGTGAAAAAGCGAAGCCTTTCCAATCGGCCAACAGTTTGTAAACTTCCAGTAAAACACTAAAACCAGTCCATTGGGTGGAGTTGCGCTGTTCGGTAGGCGGACTCCAACCATCATTCTGAGAGTCGGTCTGAAGGGAGTCAACATATCTGGTGTTTGTATTTCCAGTGTTAACATACCTGAGTGTTGTGTGCGATCATGTAATGCATTGCTTTCCACTTTAAGACAGAGTTTTTCGCGTTTTGAGTATCGCTTCGATTGTTTGCACAAAAAGTTCTTCTTTTAAGACAAACCACTTCTCAACTGAAGAATAGTTTGTCTCAAAATAAATAAAAAAGAGTTGAGTCGACGACAAAAAGTTATTAAAAGTTAGTTATTCTGTTCACAAAAATTGTGTTATTTTATTTATCTGCGAAAAGTTTGGAAAAGGAGTCAAAACTGGCTCCTTTGACAGGTAATACATACCAACATCTGATTTAAACTTCGGGCCAAATGTTTGGTTCAGTTTTTTTTCCAATTGTTTTCTGTTCTGAGATTTTAATCTGAAATCTAATCAATTATTATCTGAAACTTCGCTCAAACTATGGCTTAAAGTTTATTTTTTAAAGAATATGTATTAAAATATTTTGTTTGAAACGATTGAAGAGATCGGTATCACAACGACTACTTACCACCAGAAGCCTTACACTTATCCGTCCATTTCTGCGTCCATCCAAAGAACAGGCCTGGATTTCATGAGAGCTACCGCTTTGGCCACACCGTCGCCATCGCCAACGCAATCGGAAGCGCTGTCACTGATCGCTAAACCGAACCACAGCTGCACTTCACCGACAATACAAGCGATCAATACCTCAAATATAACGAAGAACACCATTAAGCGGTCCAACGGATTCTCGATCGCAAACCTTGTTTTCAACGAAGACAGGAATAATATGGGAGTTCTCGACAGATGTGATCCCAAAACCATATTAAGTGACAAAATATCTCAAATCGACGACCGATACAAAGATGATCTCTACAATAAAGGCGTGGTATCACCCGTTCAGAGCCGCTCAGACATCGATGACGACGATCTGAGCATCAAAGTCGACGACGACGACAGACACCATTCGGTGAGTAAAGTCGTCCTAAAAATTATGTCTTATTTGTCTTTGAGAGCAAAAAAGATTGCTTTCAAAGTCTAAAAGAAGTTTCAAATAAATTAGAATTAATTGAATGAAACGAATGTTTGTCTTTAATGAATAACAGGATGAAGACGATGATAATCCTATGCGCCCCCGGAGCGGACCGGACGACTCAGACGTGCATCATATGAGACACGGCGGCGAACACGGCTCAGAAGACTTTCCTAAAAGAAAACAGCGCCGATACCGAACCACTTTCACCAGCTTTCAATTGGAAGAACTGGAGAAGGCTTTCTCACGCACTCATTATCCGGACGTGTTTACGAGGTCAGTCAGTCCTCTTATGTCAGCCCTTTTGTCAAAATTACTTTTTTTAGTTTCGATAACCTTTCCTTTGCGAGCGTTTGACTCACTCTCTGTCCGACACTTTTCACAAAACGATTTTAATTTTAAACACAAAACTTATAGCTCTGATAGACTACCAGTTCATTGAAAGAGACACACACTGTGTGTATGTCCAATAATTTGTCAGACAATTGCCTGAGTGGTGTTCGCCAGGGCTTTACAACCACTATATTGTGTGGTAATTGCATGCGATTCTTGAATAATATTAATTATAGTTTCAGTTATTTTTATTAATAAAAAAGCCTAAGAGTTGGCACGAAATGCAATCATTTTTTATTTTGTAATAACAATTATGCGACCATTTATTAGTATATATTAGTATTACTTAATGTGGTAACGATTTTGCAAATTATATCAAACACTGTAACAAACGATGACTTCAGTTCAGTATTAATATCTAAAAAATATATGAACTTTTTTGTGTCCGCTTTGACCTCAATGTGGGCCTAATATCTAATATGGAGTTAATTAATGTTTAATATTCACATTCATTGCATTTTCTGCTGTTTTTCTCTGTGTTTCCAATTCTCTGTTTGATAATTACATTCCAATAAATTTTTAATAACTCATTCTTTTCCGTAATGTTTGCATAAAAATAATTATGTGATTAAAGGAGAGCTCCCACTGTAATGATCATCATTTCCAATGCAGTCCACTCTTTCCCCTCTCATTTCATATTTCTCTAATTGAAATTTGAATATTTAATTAGTATCTCAAATATATTCCAAAATTAATAGATATTAGAGTTTAATAGCAATATTGCTAAACAGTCAGCCCTCAGTTAAACCTTTCCTTCAATTCTAATCAAAGAAAAAAATATATTCAATATTAGTTTGAAAAGCAATTTATAATTTTATCAAAAAAAAGAAGAAAACGTCTCATAAAGACTTCTTGAAGTTTTTTTTTCTTCAAAATTGATTTAAAATTAAGTATTTTTGCAGAAATTATTCGCTCATTTTGTGATAAAAGAGTCAAATAAATTATTTCAAAATGACATTAATATGCGATGTAATGATATTTTGATAATTTTTGAGATACCTTTACATACATTAAGCCATTGGTGACAAAGTCTTGCTTTTTATACTTCAAATAAATGAATTCAATTAGTGTTTAATTTGAAATAAGTATTTTCACGCAAATTGAGTTGAATTAAGTATTTTTTAAACCTTTTTAAAAAACATTGAAATTTCTCAGAGATATAACAGAAATTATTTCTTACCATATATTCATCGAAACATTTTTTTTCTTCTTCTCGTTATTTGCTTTCAATTATTATCTTATGTTTTGAAAAATACATTTTTTATATAACTTAAAAATTAATTTGAACATTGAATTGAATGAATAAATTTTGATAACTCATTAAATTTTTATAGATTCATAACTTTGATAACAATTCCCAGAAATTTCTTCATTAATTATCCAAAAGTTTTTTATCTTAGAATTTAAGTCTCTTATGATTGTAGTCGAGGTATAAGTCGTTATATAACTAAATACTATTTATTCAGATTTGAAAACGAATTTCTTTTTAAGAATAGTTTGCAAACAAACGAATTAAAAAAGGTTTTAATGAAATAAAATCATTATAAATCACTTAATTAGACGTTGAAATTATCAAAAATCATTCATTATTTTCAAATTAAAGTGGAATTACTCATTAAAAAATCTCAATGACTTCAAGTCTGTGCCCAAAACATTTAAAAAAACAACAAAACAAAAGCCATTCCTCAGATCTAAATAAATATAAGAATAGAATTAATGACAAATAAATATTAAGATAATTGTAATCAATGGTTATTAGCCATACATATGGCTGTTCTGTTCAACTAATTTACTGAACGAAAGAAAATTCTTTTCATATTTCGCGATAAGAGATACCAATAGTATATCCAATTAAACAGTTCTTGTTTTTCATTCAAAACCTGAATAATTATACAAATTATTAAAACGACTCGAAATTCGCCCACATTTTTATTTATTTCAAATGAGGGTATATTTAATTTATTTTACAAATTCTTATTATTATATATGAAATGCAATGTATTTCTCTCTCTTCCTCTGTATTAAGAGTCAAAACAAATGATGATTCGCTGAAAAGCATAAATGCAATTATACTTCAATAATAAATTATTGTATTATTATATTAGACTCGAAGGAATTTTAATTGATTCGAGGAAAATATATAAATAATTATTATTTTCATTTTTCATTTGAGGAAAAAAAACGTCTTTACAGTTTTGAAAAACTCATTAATGCATTAATGAAATTAAATTAATAGCAAAATTGTAAAAAAGCATAAATTATTGAATTATTGAATCGCAATATTATTAATCCCTTACAAGCCTTCAAATGATAAAATTATTGTCATTTCATTAATACCTTTCCAAAAGTAAATGTATTTCTGAATCAATTAATTTTTTCAACTCCTTTTCACTTAAGACCAATTCAAGGATATTCTGTGCGGAGCTGAGAGACGCACAGTTAACAGTTTTGGCTCAGGTTCTGATCTAACACTAAGTCTGTGCTGAAAGAGTTGGAAGTGTCTATTGATTTGATTAATTTCCTTTAAAATTTCTTATTTTATTTTTATCGATACCAGTGTTTTGAGCGGACAATAAAAACAAAACCCAAAGTAATTGCAATTCAATAATAATATAGTTATCGAAAGTTTATCCTCGAATTCATTACTAATTAGTATCTCTTTTATCGGTTAAGAAATAATTTTTACTCCAAATCTGATTTTCTTAATTAAATGAGAATATAATTTATATTATATTTGTTGCCAATAATAACACGAAAAACAAGAGATATTAATTAAATTTAAGTGAGTTTTTCTTTCGCTATCTTTTTATTTAATAATGATTTTTGGCATTCATTAGAGTGAGAGCTCTTATACCGGCGCTAATCTTATTAGTTATTAGATTATTATTAATTTCTCGAGTATTTCAAAAGAAAAAGATCACAAAATAGTTGAATGCGACAAAAACTAGGTTGTTTTGCAGTTAACGCTTCTATTTGTAATACCTGTGCAATTCAATGAGGCGCATACATATACGTTTGAAACTGTCTTTCTTGTGCCGCACTCACAAGTGTTAGATAAGTGGATACACATAAAAGACTTAACAGAATATGAGTTTTGCATTCAATTGAATTTCGATTGAAATCCAATTAACGATTTCGAGATTTGATTCGATTCGTCCGATATTCTAACACTTAGGATATGGTTATGGCTTATGGTGTGCCATTCAACTGCCATTATTTAATAATAGCCCCCAACTATAGCACATCGATTGCAGTGGTTTTCAAATGCAAATAAATGCGAGCAATAGATTTATAGATTTATAGATTTATAGATTTATCAAATTTATAACGCAATCAAAGACTAATTAATTACTCCATTTGAATGACCATAACATAACATAGCACAGCATAACTGAGTACCGCCAGAAAACTAGCATATTTCTCTCTTTTTTTGCACAGCTTTTCCTTTTGCTAGCCTTGGATATGAATGTTCTTTATTTTGATAAAAGCATTTAATTAACTTGGTAATAAGGAAAGTCTGATCGAGGATAGAAATATTTATCGGAATATTGAGTTGTCATCCGTCCCATCAGTCAACTGTCACTTCTTATTGTCATATCATTAGATCAGAGTAGAAAAAATTGTCAGCACCGGCAGTGTTGGCCCTTCTCTTTGTCAATTGGCTCTTAAATTTTGAAGTCTCTTATTCTGATTCCAAAAATTTTGGATTTCATAGCAATAACTTCGGAGAAAGAAATGATTGACTTAACTGTTGAAAAATCTATTGGAAAAGCGGTGTCTCTTTTGTGGGCTCTTTTGTGACACAAAAACATTTGATTCGTTTATTTCCATCAAATTCTTAGTGTTGAGTCCGGACAGACATCACTCTGCAATCACAACATATTTAAAACTAATTAACTATCATTTCTGCCAAAAATCAAATCATTTTGATTTTTGAGCGAAATTTTTCTCCCGATTTGTATCCAATTAAACGAATAAAAAAATAATTTAATTTTTTGGCGAAAAATTCTTTGGACCCGTTTTCTGATAAATACTTATTTAATTAAATGTCGAAATTCTTCGAGTCTTCCGTCAGAAGAAATATTTTCAATATTTTGCTAAAAAACTTTAAGTTATATTTTAAGAGACAAACCCTTTAGCGGTTAAATTAAATAAAATACTGATTTGTCCTAAAAGTCTAATTCACTCTTTAATTGTTGATTAAGTGATTCGTCACTCAAATAGCTTTCATCTAATAAAGCAATTATATGTTATTAAACAACTTTTATCTCAAATAAGACTAATTGACACTCAATTCTCGACAAACGTTAGAAAAATAGCTCTCAAAAAATACATCTAATCTATTGATTGCACTTAATTTCAATCGATATTCAAATATTTGTTTGAAATAACAAAATAATGGAAACGGTATCACAAAAAAGCAAAACAAAAACCACTTTTTAAAAGAAAGAGAGGAAACACAGGAAATAAGAAAAATCCAATAAATTATATCCAAAACATAATTTTGTCGACCATTAGAGCTGACAGACTCTAATCAAACAATTAATTTCTTAAAAACTCGTTTAAAAATGATTTGACGATAAAGTTATTTAGAAAATTAGTTACAAATTAAATCTGTTTCTTAACATTGACTCAAATGTGAGACAACTTTTACTATTAACGTCTTAAGCCTTAAGACTTAAGGCCTAACATTCACTAAAAGGCTCTACTCTTTAATTGTCTCTAATTTACAAAAAACTAAAAACAATTTATTATAACTTTTTAATCATAAGATATTAGATTTATTATCAAAAATTTCGTAATTGACTCAATTAATTGGGAGACAATGGCAGCCAATTTCAGCGGAAATTATTTTTATACTTCAAAATTATATCACTTTAAAGTACGGCAATAATAATAAACGTCCGGTGCGTCCGGTGTTGAACACACAGAGAGAGAGGGCTCAACAAAAAAAGCGAATCAACTCCTAATTTATGATTTTAATAATCGGTGACTAAGAATGAAAGCAAAGACTCTCTGTTTTTGTAATTAATATGTTTTAATACCTATTTTTGATAGACGTCTCACACAATGAATTGAGTGCCGACTTAAGGAATTTCAATCATAATTTTGAATAGTCGTTGTTTGGGACATATTCTGTGCTTATTTGCGTGTCTGCACTCACGTCAGTCACAATAAATTAAAGCTCAAACTCTTGATATCAGTTCTCTTATGAGTGGTTTTGAGTCTGACTCTGTTTGCAATTCTGTGCGATTCCAGTGATCTTTGAATGAGTAGACCATAACATAGACTCTGAAGAAGAGAGAAAAAACTGGAAACCGCTATCAGAGAGAGAAAAGACTAAAACTAATTAAAAACATCGAATCAAATCTCTCTGTTTTTTTAATAACTTTTTTGCTTTCAGTAATAAATAAATAAACTTTACTCTCGTTTTGATGACTATTTTGTTGTTGTTTGTGATAAATCTGTCAGAAATTCAGCCAAAAACTATCACCAAATGATAATTTTCTATCCCTTGGTTTAAATTATGAGAACATGTTTTGGGAGAATTTCAGTGAAATATTTTGTTGTCTTTGAAAATACTGAAACTCACAGTAAATAAGTTTTTTATTCTTTCAATGACTGAATTCATAGAATCGGTTGAATAAGAAGTTTGTGAAAAGTTGTCTTCAAATTCCTTTAATCAAATCTAAAACAACTCAATTATACGGGAAATTAATTTTGTTTTGTGTCGTCTTCTGATTCATAAATTTTGCTGAAAGAAAAAAAAAGAGTAAAAACGAAGACTTTTTTATCGAATATAAGATTAATACAGTTTTAGATAAAGAGAAGTATTTTATTTGTCATCAAAAGAGAAACTAATTTATTGGAAAGTAATTCAATTGGAATATAAATGAGAGACTAATCGGCAAAACAACAAAATCAATAAACAAACAAAAACAAGAACTTCGCTGAGGGTCTCATTGAGGGACTCATTGAGGCTTTCATTCAGTCTTAAACCAAATGTTAATTTTTTGTAACTTTCAAACTAATACTCAAACAGAAGAGTATTTTAACATTGATTACAATATTGGCGACCTATGGTGAGGGCTATCCACACATAGGCCTACACTGAGTTAATGTTTGGCATATATTTGGCATCGGATGGTAACTGACTGTTGGCTCACTTGCCTTACAAAACACTATTCACTTTAATTAACTTTAAATTTGGGCTCTCATTGCGCTCATGGTCTCCCACCCAAACTTTGCTTGTCTTCTAATTAACTTCTATCACTGTGAGCTGTCTGTCCTTAACTTAAACTATTATTGTGGTCTGTGCTCTGCGGTCTCCAGTGTGTGGTGCGCTGTTGCCTCTGCATAAGGTTGTAGTGGCACCACTGCCAGCACCATTGCCAGCAGGCTAATGGCAAATGCCGTGTAGTGCCGGTCAATCACTACAAAACTAGTCACAGGACTAACAATGAATACCTTATATTCGGTTGTATTTCAAAAAACTCGTCGAAAGCCCACAACAAGATCTCAAACATTTTTCAATTACATTATATCAGTCTGTGCAGGAATATTATGTGAAATAGTATGTGACTCGAAAATGAATAAGTTCATGATACTCAGGTCTACAAATCACAGGTCATTTCAGCATAATTTTTATAGTTATCACGTGAACTGTTTGAGCTGATATAACTAAATGAATTCACATAATATTCCTGCATGCTCAGCATTATATTCATATTGAATAACATTTAAAGCAATGGAATAACAAATTGAGAATTAATTCAAAGTCTGTTTCAAATGAACTAATGGTTAGACACACAAAAAACACTGAAAAGACCGTAGCTTTCAATGCGATTATATTATTATTTATTTGAATGCAAACCAAACTTGAAATTAAATTAAAAATATTTTTCCGTTTTATTGATAGGGAGGAACTGGCGATGAGAGTGGACTTGACTGAAGCACGAGTTCAAGTGAGTGACTACTATTTAATCATTTAGTTATGGATTTCTGTTATGATTTGCATGTTTTCCAATTAGACTCCGAACTGATATAACTGTTGTTATCGTAATTTATTTTATTGGCCAATGAATTGACGATAAGTTCGTGTTCTTGGAGTCAACTCTTGGCTCTAATTGTAATTCTGTTATCAATTCTTAAACTAATGGCTCACTTAATGGTTGACAACGCCTATACACGTATTGGCTTTTCCTGTGCCCTCACATCTTAGACACTGAGCTTTAGTTTTTGAGAGTCGAGTAAATAAGTAATTTGATTGCGAACTGTCTCTCATAGCAATCAATTCTAAAGCCATGAATTGATAAATGATTTGTCTTATCACTAATGTTCGGAACCATATCTTAATTTTATTGAAGAATTAATGCTATTTTCGGAAAAGCAATTGCACTGAATTTGTTGCTCCAAATCATATCATTACTCATTGAGAAACGGAATTACATTACGCTCTCATTTAGAGTCAGTCCTGAGTCCTATCGCATAACTAATGGAAAATTCATAGAACCAAATGTTAAGAATGAATACCTGTCCCATTCAGTGTCTATTAAATCATATAAAACACTAAAGTTTTGATCCTATTTTTTGAATCTATATATTACTCGTTTGAATACAGAGTCATATGTTTTACACAAAAATAATTTCATTTAGTTTTTTATCAAAATATCGAGGAATTTGTGCTTTACTTCAAATGTATTCAATGCTAACAACCATTGAATTAACGCCAAAAACAATTTTAATTTATTTGTCATTTCTTTTTAATTAAATAATTAATTTGAAAGACACCTCATTTTTAACGTTATTCTGTTCTCTTAAAAGGTATGGTTTCAGAACCGAAGGGCTAAATGGAGAAAACAAGAGAAGTCGACCGGTGCCCCAGGGAGTGCCTCACATGGCTACAATCCATACGGAAACAGTGGTCAATCCGGTAATACAGTTCTACCCTCACAAGTGATGTCAAATAATATGAATGCAATACATGGCGGAGGAGGAGGACATCACTCTGCCTCAGCGGCTGCCTTATCGGCAGTGGCCGGAAACGCGAACGCTTTATTCGGCCCCCATGGCCATGCTGCTCTGGCCGCTGCATATAGCCGTAAACCACTATTAGAACACTCCGGTCTCAAATCGGCTGGCGCATATATGAATGGTCCGGCTATGTTTAATCCCAATTCTTTCAACTTCGCGAACGCCAATGCCTTTCCGTTTCGCGAACTGAGTGCAGCTTATCCTCAATTGTTTCCTGGTAATTTAACGAATCCGTCCGCTGGCGCCATATCTCCGTTCGCCAACCCCTTCCTATCCCCATATGCGACCGCATCCAACTCATTTCAAAGCCTTCTCGCATCCCTGTCCTCATCGCACAATAGACCAAAAATAGGAGATGAGGCACAGCTTAGAAATTCACCGCATTTCTTATCAGTACAACAAAATTGTATCGAAAGACAGACACCACCGCAGCGAATGTCGAGTCCGAGCCCTAATAATGAGGGTTTGGCACAAAACAATTCCGGATCCAATTCAGGTGCAGTTCCTGATCGGCGTAACACAAGTATTGCCGCTCTTCGGCTTAAAGCGCGCGAACACGAAATGGCTGTTTTGAGAAGTAAAGACCCAAACAATTCCAGTAGTAGTGAGTCCTCAATAAATGGCACCGAAAACAACATTTAATTGTCATTCGCCTCAAAAAGCAATCAAACATTCCTTAAATCATAGCATTTGAAAGCAAACCAAAAACAAACTGTATTTAAACCATTGAATCGAAATCCAGTATTAATTAGAAAACAAAACAATTGATTACTAAAAACACATAAAACACGGGTTTTGTTGAATTGCATTTCGATTCTATTGTTTAAGAATTTCACTTCTATTCTGTGATCCAATCAATCCGTCCGCTGATTAATAGCAACAAAAATTTAATAATAATTACAAAAAACAAAATACTTATCATTTGATATAATATTAATTGTATATGAATTGTACTCGAACCTCTATTTTTTGCTCGTTTTCATTGACTGATTATTTATTAATCGATTGTAAGTTTTGCCTTAATTTTATTAGCCGTTCATTTTGTTTCAAACTTTTTTTTTATTCTATCATTGATTACAATAATTATTTTCATTTATTTTATTCGTATTACACAAAACACACGCCTATAATAGTAGTTATGATTATTATTATTAATATTATTGATCTAATTATTTGTCGGAACAAAAAAACGTTTTTCATTTTGTAAAATAATTGATGAAAAAAGAATAAAATGAATTAAAAAAAAGAGTAAATCGTTTTCTCTATTTATAAAAATAATTAACTGACGAATGAATGAAAAAATTAAAACTAATGTATATTTGAGTTTCCATTTCGAGAGTCGAATACTTATTTGAAGAAATCTTTTTTAATAATTTTTAACAAACCCTTCAATTAAACTTATCAATGAAATCGAGTGACTTTCTAAGTTTGTACCATGTATAATTTAGCCGACGACCAGACAGATAGAAATTATGGCAGTGTTTCCGCACGAAATCACTTCCATTGAACCACTCTTTTAAATGAATGGACTTTTTTTACTAAAAAAAACTTTTGCTTTACTTTTTTTCATCAAACTTTCGATTCAAAGGTTTTTATTAAATTTTCATTAAAATAACTTTTGGCACTTTTGAGGTCAACTCATTTCTTAGCAATTAAGATGAGCTTGATAAAAAAAATTACAGACGATTTGGTTATCCAGAAGAGTAAACATTTATTTGAAAGTTTGAGTTTTATATCAAATGTGAATAAAAAGAAAGATTTTTTTTTACAAAATAAGTTTCAAAACAAAAATGAATTGAAATGATTTTCTGATCTTTCGAAGTGATTATAATTTATATGTTATTTTGTTGTAAGTTTTGTGCTGTGCTCTCATCCCTCACATCTCACCAAAAGCTCCACCACTATATTCAGCAATCAATTGTAAGTCGGAATCATTTTATAATTAAATAAGCATGTCTATATTATAATTTGGCATCAGATTGCATTATTATTTGAACTAGCTCATAAAAATGATGGCAAACCATTGATTAGTTTAATGACATCCAAATATGACAGTTGTTTGACTCGTTTTAATATTTTTTGCGTTAAGTGTCCGACAAATGATTGAAAGGAAAGGAAAATCGCGAATGAAATCCAAAGTGTTTTTCACAAATCATTTATTTTTTGGTTTTAAGACTCACTTTTTTGCAACAAAAGTTAGAGACACTTAATGTGTTGGTTGTGCACAAACCTGTGCCACAGAACGGCTCAAAAACACTATTAAATCTCAGTATTAAATTGGAGTGCCATAGGTTTTGGCAATTGGTCTGCAATTTTCTATAATCTGATGTCTCAAACATAGGGTAATATTGAGTGAAATTTTGTCTCAACTCTCGTAATAGTAATTCACTTCAATCTTCAATCGCTTCAACGATTCAAACTTGAAGTGTAGGCCCTAATAGACCATCATTTGAGCGGAGGAACAGTTCATTCAAAAAGTGGTTGTCGTGTACGCACGCCAAACACTAGACAAGCACATAGACCAGCGCCGGGCATACCATCAGCCAAACACGAGATACCAATTCCCCAAAAGTTTACGATTAAATTGTTGTTTGAGTCAATTGAGTCAACCATCGAATCAAATGCACACAAAAGTCAGTCGCGAAACCATTTTTGTATTTTACTGCAAATTATGCTTTCATTCAGAATAGTATTAATAGAAAAAAGAGTGATTCCAACGAATAACTCAAATAAAAAAGTAAAGCATTAGTAAAAGAAGGCTTACATTACGTTACATATAAGATATAATTTAGTTTTATATTATTTTATACCTTATTTTTTTGAAAAAAAAAGAGTTTTTAGTCGTAACTCAATCTTAAGAGCGAAATAAGCGCTTCAATGAATAAATTTAATGATCGTATCATTTACTGGATGTGGGCTTCAATGTCATCAACGATTAACTTTTATAATAGTGTTCCGAAAACAGCGCCAAATCATTGGCTACACTTCTCTTTCGCAAAGAATATTAACTTTTTTAATAAGTTTAGTCCTGAGCTGAGGACAACGCGCCCTAAATTGCGGCCCAAAGTACTGGTCCTAAAGACTAACGATATTATTCTCTATAATATTGTTCTGTGTTTTGCTCTTTCATTCATGAAATTGTATAATAAAAACGGTCAGAAACTGAATGGCAATTGAGTTTTCGGGCACTAAAAAGAGGAAAACCTCATTCATTAGACGTTTCCTATGCTATTCGGGGCTGAAATTAACGCCAATTTATTAGACTTTTTTTTATTTGCGAAATAAAAATAAATATATTCTAATCATATGAACACTAATATAATGGGAATTAACTAATTTCTCATTAGTTTTTAATTATAATAACATTATTATACATCTCTCGCATCACAATTCACGAAACAAAAGCACAAAAAATATATTAATTTCCACTCATTTGGCGAAAAAAATAACCGAAAGATTTATTGATAACATTGGAAATGGAGAGGGAGAGAATAAATTGCCTAGAATAAATTCAATGCCTTAATTACATTATACGTATTTAATTACAATTATATTACGTTTAATACATTTTTGTGAGTAAAGCGAATAATGAACTCAATTTCCTAATCATTTACAATAAACTCTTTGTTTGAATATGTTTTGAATAAATTATAGTTCAAAAGGAATTTCTTTAAACAATTCTTTTGTCAGAAATATAGTAATAAAAACTTCAATACAATTATAACTAATAGTAATAATAGTATTATTATTTTAGGCTCTATTTTTTCGCTGGTTTTGTCTAAACGGACATTAAAATAATTTTAATTATCTGTTTTTGGAATTAGAATTCATTATATTGTGAGTCCATTATTATATCAATGGTTATGGTATGGTATGGTATTGTCAGTGCCTTTTTGTAGGCGACTCTAACTAACACTTTATCCGCTTTTATTATAACTCGAATCGCAATTATTTGACGTTAGTTTTCCACTAAAAAACCAATTATTCGCTTTGCGTTTAATTATTTGTTTCATAAAATGTTTTGTAGAGAATATCGACAATAATTAACAATAATTGCTTGAATGCACTGCTAAACAAAATTACACAATTCGTCAATTCGTTTGTATAGCAATCCAACCAAACCAATGGACAGACATTTTTTTTGCTTGGAGTGCATTCGTCGCCCGAGAAATCATTTCCTCGAGAAATGTTTGTCACTGAAGGCGAACACAAACACCGGCGCTGACAGTGAACTGAAAAAATAGCGACAAAATGAAAGACAACGGACTGTAAACCAAAAGAATTTATTTCTCTTAAAACTAATGTCCAAATTATACGATGGTTTTGATTGAATTAAATTTTACTTTTGATAGCAATTACTTTGATTTCACACCTCTGTCACTGAGAGACAGCCTCTCCTCTCCTGGTTTTCACACAATATTCTCAGAGAAATTGAATTTAAGCGTCAGTTCAGTGCATCGAAAAGACTTAAGACTTACACAACTGTTAAGAGTTTTAACTCATAATTAGAGACCAAAAAAGGTTTATTCGATTTTGTTTAGTAATTGCTATCAATTGATGGCATTCGAGAAAAATAATGGCATTTCGTTTGCTTTTACTAATCGGATGATCGCCTCTAAAACTATTACCACAACTATTGGCTAACAATTCTAAACTTTTCGTTCATAATTTTTTGAGACGACGACCGGTCTATCTGTAAGCCCTCTCTAGACATCCCTTATATGTGATGTGAATCCATTGGAAATCTATTCTTTCTATTCTTTGCCACAGAAGCAGAAAAGTGATTGTTTGGGCCATCAATAGAAGACCCGGTCTGTTGTGAAACTTCTTTATTGTACTCTCTTTCGTACAAATTTCATGAACACATTATAACCATTATCTACAAAATTGAGCGCTTATTAAACAAATGCCACCACAAGTCTGGTCAACAGTCTATTGGCCACACCATAAACACTCCAAATATCAAATTGAAAGAAATAATCACAAAATGTAAGAGAGAGAGAGAGAGAGAGAGAGAGAGAGAGAGAGAGAGACGGCTCTGGCTTTTGAAGTGTAGGTAATAGTGAATAATGACGTTAACAACAACTCGGATGGCATTAGTGTTAGTCGTCTCTCAATTGAATAAAAGAGATGTTCCATAAAATTATTGGCAACACATTGAAGAGGATTGGATCGCAATTATCTGTGCCATCAGTTTCTTATATAATTTGATTGAGTCTATTGTAGAGCACTTACCACTAATTTCTAACCAAAACGGTTATCAAAAGCGAAACTCTTCTTACTATAGCATTGGTTAACAACTCTTACCTGCGCTCGGATTCACTGCTAACTAACTTAAGTGAATGTTATTCACTCTAAACAGTAAGAGTCGGTCTCGAAACCAGTGGAGCATCACTTGTGCCAAGAAATAAATTAGACTTTGATGGCCACTACCTGTGCCACTGGCGGTCAATGAGACAGGAAGTGCACAATTACTGCATCACCAAAAAAATTAATTCCATTTCTATTTCTATAATTTGACAATAATTTCAAAATTACTTTCAATTCGTTTGCTTTCGATATATATCTATAAATTGTATGTCATTTCTTCCGACAGTTTATTATTAAATAGAAATACTATTTTTGTGACAACTTTTTTAGTTCGAAAAAAATCAGTTTTGGAAATGAGTTGTGAAGACACTGAAGAGGCGACTGATCTTCACATCTAATATGTTATTGGATTTGTACTAAACTTATCATCAAAATAGTAAACCAACCAAAACATTGTTAAAAACTTTATTATTATATTTTATGAGATTCTTATTCTGTTTGAAAGCAATCCAATTGTCGTCCAATGCTTTTTTTCAATCACTTTCTTGTGGTTGTACTCACTCAGCACTGACTGCATTCTACTCTCGCCCTTGACTTTGATTCAAGAATTTTATGGTTCAACTGAAGAGAGCATCAATTTTTTACACCAATTCCAGTCTTGTTATACATTAATTTGAGTTCAAATATATTTGTTATTTATATACCAATAATAAGGTAATAATTCGCACTTTTTTAGCGCACAACTGGTGTTAAGGAATCAGTGCCAGTGTTGGCACCGAACCAAAAAAGCACAGTCAGTCCTAATTATAAGGGCCGTTAACATTGAAATAGACTTTCAGTCAGAATTGAGACGGAATATCGTGTGAGCACTGGTCTAACACATTGATTATATAGATTGAGATACACATGCTGATTATATTGAGTGGTTGGCCAAGAATGCACACAACACTAAACCTGTGTATCACTTGATTTTTTTATTCGCTCATAAAATCTTTAATTTGGTTTCCTTTGAAAACTTTTTTCGTTTACAATTTGATGACTTATTTATAGGCAATAAAATGATTCTCTAAATAATTGAATATAAATTCGAAACGAAATCAAAATAGAAAAAGCATTTTCTCATTAAACTTAGTGTTAGTCCATAAGAGTTGAGCTGTAATTGTGTTGGCATTCTTTTTGTTAGCTTTTTTTCTCCTCTCTTCTCATTTGATTCGCATTTCTCTGTTCTGTTCCTTATTTAGTGAATAACTCTATTAATTCTGAACAATGAAACGAATCGATTAAAGCCTACGACTAGTCATGAAATAAAAGTTTAGTTTTTCATATTATTTATTCGTCTGTTACTAACCATATCTTATTTCAATAAAAAATCAATTGTCAGACATTTTCTTAGAAGAGATTTTCTTTTCAATTCTGATCTGAGTGTTGGATAGACTGAAGAAAAAACATTACAATGATTTTAATAGTGTTTGTGTTGTGCTCTCACTAATCGTGAAGTTGTTTACTCTGAGACATCAATCATAATCAAAACCAATCAAATCTAATATTATTTAACCGATAATAATAGAAAAGAGAGGACCTGTCGATGTGATGCCTACAGACAACACACATATACATAACAAAAGGCATCACAACAACAAATATTGAGCACATCTTATCATATGATATGCCATCAAATAAGAGACTGGAGTCGATTCGCACGAGATTTTTGCTGAGCGTTCGTTACCGCAGAATGTAATCAATATTTGAGATCATTTTGTGGTATAAGTGAAACAAATTTGTTTTATTCTCAGATCAGATCCACTGCCAAAATGTCAGGTAATTTCTCGGCCAACAGTTATATAATTCCTTTTTTATGACTGTTGTGAGGGATCATCAGTTTGTTGTGACTCCGACTCAAAACAGAAGCGATTTATTAGATTGCAGTCAATTGAAAGAAACGGAGAAAAAATAAATCTTAACTATTCTTCTGTGGCTTAACTTAACTGAAAACACACAACAAATTAGTCTGCATTTTGACTACAATCCCAGTCTTACGGTTTATACGTTAGTCTATTATATAAAGTATTGCCAAAAAGTGAAGTATAAGTGAACGCAAAAGTGGCCAAACCAGTGGTCCAACTCAGTGGCCAAACAAGTTGTGCCAAATCAGTACATACTGTTTGACTGTTTGAGTGATATTTGTTGAACGCATCAATGATTGCACAGCCAGTCATTGCTATGAATGGACGATGAGCTCGACTGCGATGACTGTGCCAGCAATCATCAGACCGGTATGGGTAGAGATGAATGAGACACAGGTATGCCATCCAAACACCAGAATTATCTTAGGCACCACAACAATTACCGGCAGACCATTTCACTCAATTCTGTGTTATGCACACCACTCAATGTCTTTGCCACACATACAGTCAATCCCCGTTTAGGAGAGGGATCTCACTTTTTTGAGTGAATGTCAAAACTTTTCTCAAACTCTATAATGATTTTCACTGAAAGTGTTTATTATTTAAGAAAATCCAATAACTCTTCTATCGATCAAAAAATTTGAGTCTATTTTTAAATTTTTTGATAATAAGTTAGGAAATGGTCTCAAATGATGAGTCGATTAGAGTGTAGTCTTCGTTTCATTAACACTCAGACCTGTTTGTGGGGCGTTATAGTGGTTAAAGTTGTGTAGATCTGGTCGTCCGATACCATACCATAAGTCATATGTGTGTCTATTTGTGGTGTCAATCAAAGAGAACACCTCTGACCACATAATTGGATATTTTTCTTATTTTTTTGTGACTTTAATCACATAAGAGTCGAATAGCAGTCCATAAATTGGACACAAAAATAGAAGTCAGTTATGTTGCAAATGATTGACTCTTAGTTGAGGCAACGCAACAGCTCTACACCAGTGCTGGCACTCAATTGTTGGCAATCATTGCCTGATTATAAAGCGAGCGAATCGTGTGTATGTCTGACCATCTCTTTTGGTTGAGAACATCGTTATTTGTATGTACGGCACAGATAGCGATCAGACTCTGAGGCCGTTCGAGTTGTGGGGTCGACACAACACGCATTCGATGCAATAATCTTCAAATTTGTCTAATACTCTACAGTGCAGTCCGCGCCCAACACAGCCTCTAAGGCCTGCAAATAATAATAACGAAATTAGAAATTAGTTTATTATTAGTTATTATTAGTTGCCTTTAATAACAATAATAAGGATTCGATGAATTAGTATTACTTAATCTCAATCAAAAAGTTATGCCCTTTTGTTGGCCATTAATTTGTTGTGCGATGACATCACAACACAAACCAAATCTATTAATATCGAGTCTGTGCCCAGTCTTAGCCCAGGAATTCCTGTACTCTGAAACTCAGCGCACATTCATTTATAATTGTCTCTATTAGAGCCCATATCAGAGCACAGGCAGATCGAAGGTGTGCCACAATCAAACAATTTTAAGAGCCTAAATCAAAGAACCAAAGACTTCAAACTCGACTCAAAACTTTTTTTTTCAGGTTTGCGTTGATATCCGAACCGACGATAAAAACAAAACAAAGAATAAGAAAATTATCTAATTTTTTGCTGCGATCACAACAAGTGCTTCCCTTTTCTTAATGAATAGGCTATTCATAAGCAAAAAAGAGACCCGGAGCTTATTATTATGATTCGAATTAGTGATTACATAAATTACATAAAAATTGCGTTTAGAAAAAAGGTGTTTGCGTTCAACGATAGCCGAGCGCTAAATACTGACTCACAAATCAAATGAATAGAAATAAATGTGAAGTAAAACAGTGTTTAAGTTTAGTATTGAATTTAATTATAGATTAAGTTAACGCTATTTATTAAATACTTGATAATAAACATTGATTTCTATAATTTGAGAGCTCTTGTAATTTACAGTCAATTCTCTAAATTATTGAATTAATTTCTCATCTCTTGTTTGGAGAACACATTGAAATGCAATCAAATCTTAACAACTTTTGCGATAATCTTTTGAAAGCGATTGCAATAAATATTATAAATTTATTTTAAGCCAAGTTTTAATAATTTGTTTGGATATGAATGAAATATAAATCTCTTTTATTTTTGCAAAGAATAATAATTTTGTGTATTTGTTGGCACCGGTTGTATAGTATTTACTTCACAGGTTGTTATCATTATTTGTCTGAATACTAATGCAATTCAATTCATACGAATATTATTTAACTAAAACTTCTATTCTTCGAGAGTTCAGCGATAAAACATTTCAATGCCTTCTCTCTATACCTGAGCTGACGGTTAAGCACAGCCTAAACAGAACACAACTAATTTGGGAGTGTGTGCCCACCTTTCATAACCTCGTATTTCATTTCTAGTGCTTAAATATTTTTTAAATAATAATAATAATAGAAGAGTCGAGTCTTATCTGGAGCTGAGAAACAGAGAGAATTCAAATGTCAGTTAATATGCATTTTTCAAAACACCAATTATTAGCATTACTTCAACTATTATTAAACCGGCGATAGATATGTGTTTGTATTGACTGCCAAAAAATTGTTGTTTGTTTAAACTCAGGTCTCAGACGTGTTTCTATTGTGCCATACATTTGACTCCTCCATTCCCTCTTGAGTCAGGTCTGGCCATCAAAATAGTCCGATCAGAATCTCAGACAAACATAAGAGAGGAATAACTAATGTATTGTAAATACACTTTTCGGTCAATTATTTGATACGTTTGTTAATGGCTTCGGTTCTAAACATAACTACTCTTTTACTATACGACTACTCTATCGGAGGTCTATCGCAATGGGCTCTACTCTACTCTTCTGTAATTGTTATTTGAGTTATGTTTGTTTGAAACATCAAATTTGGTCCGATTTTCTCATAACTCCGATTGAAGTTCACATAAAATATTTTTCTTCGAATTACAAATCATTTGATAAAAGAGTTGTTTTCAAAGCTATTGTTGGCAGCGATTGTCTGAAGAAAAGCCATTACAACACAAAAACATTCAATTTATACAAAAGTAAAGAAAATAACGCTTCTATTACTCTATAATTTTCAAAATTGATTTTATTGATAATTATTTCAATTTCGTGGAAACACAACTAAAGTACAGAATTGGCTCAGAATTGGCTCTCTTTTCATTCCGGGAATACAATAAATACCTGTTCTTATAATTCAATTTAACTTACATTTCATTTATGGCTCTTTTTTTGCAAATAATATGATTGAAATGTAAATACAAAAAGTATTTTTCATCCAATTTGTGGAAATAAATTCAAATATGAATTTGATATTCAGCTGTCGTTCATCACAATCAGAATGAATAAGAAATTATTTCTATAAAAAAATATTAAACAAACATAAAGTGTATGATATATGAGTAAATTGATTGCACAAAACCTAATCAAATATATATTCTTAGCTTAGAATCAAAATAACAGAAATTTTCTCTTCTAAAGCATATAATTATGGTTGAAGTCTGAAATTTTAATCAAGAATATTAATCGAAATACTTTTGAATAAAAAGATAATATTTCTAATTTGAAAACTAATCATTAAACGAATGTTGATTTGCAATCGAATTAATATAATAAAAGCCTTAACAGTCTTAAGAAAATACTAAATAAATTCAATTCTGGAGCCCATCATAACTCATATTAATAATTATATACTTAAAAAAGGGTTGACTGTCTGTTGACTGTATGGGTATTTCAGAATTGAATTACGTTTATGTGCTCTGAAGAGTCAGAGATAAGATATAATCCGGCATTAAATTAGTAACCATTTCATTGAGAGATACATTTCCAACAAAACATAAGGTGAAAGACTGATAGACCAGAACAGCACTACACCAGAATTGCACAGTTCTGGTCGAGTCCGGTCACTAATCACATTCACTTTTCCCCTATTATTATACAATATTGGAATTGGAAATAAAATTAGCTTTAATCCAATCCAGGTACTTTAATTATATAGTTTAAATATTTGATTTTCGATATTTCGCCCCAAACTTAATGACAATTTTTTTTCTTCTTTAATGAATTCAATTTTTCTATCGAATGAGTAATGGATTCACTAATGGATTATTGCAATAAAATTAATAATTATTGCATTGATTAACAAAATTGTCATTAAATGGCCTGAAATTAATTCAATTAGACTTTCCTCAGGAATTTCATTACTGAATGAATTTTTTCCTTAAAATCTCTTTTTTATAACTTTTAATAAGTTTTTCGGTCACTAAAATCCTAATAAAATTGAATCAAATTTTAATAAAAACTCCATTTTTATTCAATTTATGGATTTTTCTAAATTAAAATACTTTTTTTGATTAATTAAATGACGTAAAAGTTTTATTTGAAAACAAGAAAAAGTTTTTAATTATAAACTAAATTCAGGCGAATGTTATCGAAGAGAACGTGAGGTCTGAAAATTGAAACAAAATTATATCCGACACGAAATACACAGAACTTCTGATAAATCTATAGATTTGAGCTCAGCCTCAACTGATATGCCATACAATTGAAGCCATATTACGATTATCTCTATTTCCGTCATCTCTTTTTCGCCGTTAAATAAAATTAAAATCTTTTTTCGATTCGAAGCTTAAAAACCAAATAAAATTGTATTAAATATAATGTATTTGAAGCGAAAACCGAGATATTGATCGTTATTAAGGTTTTCCTAATGTTTTTTCATTCAGATTAGTGTTGAACTAAATTACAATTGAGATTATTTTTCTTTTAAATTACCCTCACTATTACCAACACTATTACCCCCTCTCTATTACCCGCTCTCTGTTTGGCTCTAATTTAAGATCAAATTTGACAAAAACATCACTTAAATGATCTGATTTTAATTAAAAACAATTTTTCATTTCAGATATTAATCTTTAAATTAATCGTAGTTTCGATTAATTAATGATTTTATTCTCAGTTTTTAATTATTTATTCACAGTTTTACAGCAACTTTGGTCTCATTAAACATCAAATTAATTTGATTTAAGTAATCAAGTTCAATTTAATTTATTATTGTTTCCCAATTGGAGTAATTGACAAACAAGGTCATTCATTCACAACCAAGACCTGATTCAAACCTCTTATGTGGCCATAAGTTGAGTAGAGCTGATCACAAACAGAATGAAAATTCCTCAAAATGCCATTTCCACTATTTTCTACCTAGTTTATTCATTAAGTGAGTATTTATTCATGAATTTCAGAAAATTAATTAACTTTGAATTTTAGGTTAGTTTTGTGTCGACATTCTTATAGTGCAGTCATCGCTCAAATAGTAATTGTTTTTCATGGGTTTGTCTCTCGTTTATTGAATAACTGTCGACACAACTGCTTCTGTAAAACCAAAAATGCCTTTTCTTTAAGTGAACACAAAATTAAGACCACTCTGTTT
>JAQGCQ010000061.1:0-28020 GCA_034699945.1 Chamobates pusillus
AAGTGTATATCAATTCTATCAAGCATATTTATCATGAATAAATTTGATGTCCATGTTAAAGTGTATATCAATTGTTTCGAGCATGTTTATCATGAATAAATTTGATGACCATGTTTCAATAATATAAATTGTTTCTAGCCTATTTATCATGAATAAATTTGATGTCCATGTTAAAGTGTATATCCATTCTATCAAGCATATTTATTATAATTAATATAATAACATATAATATTAATTAAATTCGGTTTTGGTCCAGGAATACCATTTCGTTCACAAATTGACATATGTTTTATTCTCTTCATTATGTTTGATATCATGAGAATTAAAAATTTAGTCAACGGGATTAATGTTGATAAATTAATAATCATCATCTCAATATTCTTTCAAGTAAAAAAGTAATAAGGAATAAAATACACAACGTTACTGGTCATATAATTAAGAATTTAATTATTATTTGTTAGATTTAAATTCATCAATATTTAAAATCTTCATTGTAGCGATATGAAATTTTATTTGATGAAAATTTTGTTTCACTTTTTTGTACTGAGACGGATGGTTAAGTAAATCATTTTTTCAATTTTAAACAAATTTTGGATATTTTTCATATACGTCAAATAGAAATTTCCACGCTCAAACAAGCGTTTATTAAAAAAAAATATTGAATGATCTTAATATTTCATTAAATAAATTCAGAACATTTAATTCAAGTAATATATAATTTCTATCGATCAAAGCAGCCTAGATTACTCAAAAAATATGGACCAATCTGATTCTCCAAAAGAATTCAAAGTAGTGATTGTTTGGAGAAATGTGTTTGTTATGCTACTATTACATATTGGAGCTATTTATGGTTTTCTCTTGTTTGTAACTGAATGTAAATTACAAACAATTTTTTTCTCTTCTTTTTTATCAATGGCTTCTGGATTTGGTATTTTGGTGATAAGGGCATGATGATAATTTGAATTTAAAAATAATCAAATTCAATTATTTCTAGTGTGGAGCTCATAGACTTTGGTGCCATAGATCATACAAAGCCAATTTACCGCTACAAATGATTCTTGCATTCTTACAGACAATGGCTCTTCAAAACGATATTTACGAGTGGTGTCGCGATCATAGGGTTCACCACAAATATTCAGAAACAGATGCTGATCCTCATAATTTCAATAGAGGATTCTTTTTTGCACACATTGGATGGCTTTTATGTGAAAAACATCCTGATGTTAGAGAGAAAGGCAAAACTGTTGATATGACGGATTTAGAAAATGATCAATTGATTCAATTTCAACGCAAGTTTTATATTCCCTTGGTCATTATAATATGGGCAATATTTCCCTCAGCCATTCCACATTATTTTTGGGAAGAAAGTTGGAAATGCAGTTTCTTCGTCTGTGTAATTTATCGTTATGTTTATATTTTACATTTAACATGGTCTGTGAATAGCTTTGCTCATTGTTGGGGAATCAAGGTAATTTATTGCTGAAAAAAATAATAGAAATTGGCTTTCACTTGATAATTCAATTGATAATAACTAATATATTGAAAATGCATTTGTTGATTTTATTAATCAAAAAACGCATCATAATTACTCAAATATAATTCTTCAGCCCTATGATAGAAATATTCAACCAGTTGAGTGCTATATGAAAAGAGTCATGTTCGGAGAAGGATTCCACAACTATCATCATTCGTTCCCTTGGTAAGATTATTCGATAAACAAGCCAGAAATAATAATATCAAATAAACTGAGATCACCCTGAGAAATGACATAAGTTTATTCACAAGAGTATATCATTTTAATATAAAGGAAGAGAAGATATTTGCGGTCCAATGACACTTTCACATAACACTTTGTACAATGGGTGTGTGCACTTATACCACAACCGTTCCAATTCATACCACAACAGTATTACAAGAGACCACATAATAATCCCTTTGTGAAATCTTTTTGTGATTAAATGTCTTCTTTGGGCGGATAGACCACCATTTACTCGATTCGACAGCCTTAAGTGACATAATGATAAATTTCATTATATTATTATTTGAAATACATTTTTGATCTGACAATTTTTATTTTATTTCTCTTATTCAATTGGTGGCCTATGTTAAATGTTGGGAATACATTTATCACAATGATTCAATGTGTGGCCCATGTTAAATATATGAAATACACGTATCGTGATTATTCAATATGTGGCTTATTTTACAGAATTAAATTTTTGATCTCCAATCAGAGGCCAATGCAATTTTTCAAAATTTTCCATTAACCTGGGTCACTTATTGGGTTCATATATGAATATTGAGTAAATTTAACATGGGCCCACACTTCAGGATTATAATGTGGTCTCTTGTAGTATGGTTGTGTTATGAATTGGAATGTTTGTGGTATAAATTGGAACAGTTGTGGTATGAATTGGAACGGTTGAGGCATGAATTGGAACGATTGTGGTATAAGTGCATACACCCCTGTACAATTAAAATCAATTTTAATATTTAGTTTTGAAGGCATGTTCATAATAAAATATTCTAATTTCATTTTATTTCTGTGCTCTCGAAAAAAACTTTTGATAATTTATTTTCAACCATTGTTTGTCAAATTGGAATGATTTTAAAATTATTTAAATGATCATGTTTCTAAAAGGGACTATTCGGCAAGCGAGTTTGGTATTAAAGAATGTTTCAATCCTGCAACAGCTTTTATTGACCTGTTCGCTCAAATTGGTTGGGCATTCGACAGAAAAAAAGCATCAAAAAAATTTATTAATAATAAAAAGATAAAAACAGGTGATTTTAAATTAGAGGAGAGTAATTCAACGTTTAAAGAATGGACTTTAGGATTCTTTGATTGTCAATTATATTTATTGTTTCCATTCACATACCGTTCAATTTATCAATTTATATCAAATAAAAATATAAATTATTGATTATTATTGTTAAAATGTATTTCAATAATAATTATTTTAAATTTTTCAATAAATCAACCTGGAAATAAACAATTCTATTCAATTAAAAATTTAATTTCAATATACATCATACGGAAAACGACAAAACTATATACTACATTTCCTTAAAGTCAATGTAGTGAAAAAAATACAATAGATTATTTAAGTCGTAGGAATGTTAAATCTTTGGAATAGGGTTCAAGAAATTCAACTAACTGTTGATATTTCTTCATTAATGAAGGCAAAATTCGTTTTTTCTTCATCATCAAAGGCAATAAATTCAAGTAATCCAGTGTTTATGTCTTTAACTCTAGAACAGCTATAAGGGAACTGCTTTCCCTCCTTGATTAAAATGTTCATTAATTGAAAAATTATATATTTTTGAGCTTTGTACTTTTTTGACTTTAATTTTTATTCATATCCTTGAATCAAAAAAGTCGAAAAATATTTATAATCAATTTTATTTTAATTAAAAAATCAATTAATAAGTGAGCTCATCGAAAATTTTGCTAATAAAAGATATGCCAATTAATTATAATTACAAAACGACCCCTATTATTGAAAATACTTTTAAATTGAAAGCAAAAGGGGAACGCTGTTCCCTCAAAGCAGTTTATTAGGGTAAAATATCTTAGCTGTTATAGTGTTAAAAGTCAAATTAGAATTCCTTTATTACCTTATTACCCCGAATAATGCTGCATGTTGTTGTAAACTGAGCCTGATGATAGTGATTGTTATCTCGAGAAAAGTCGGCATGCCGTTAAAAATTAATAAGATATTAAATAACTTCTTTTAAAATATTCAGGTAATTATAAGTGAAAAATAATAAAAACACTTAGATAGTTTTTTAAGATAAAGTCGGGTAGTATCTTGAAAATTTATATTTTTTGGGCAAATTACGTTTAGATCTCTTATATCGGCACTGCCGGTAAGACATCATAAGTACTATTTTTCAAAAATGACCATCCTCATTCTCAACATGACGCTTTATTCGTGGTGATACGGTGAGAACGAAAATTTAATTCGTGCAGGATAGTCAATGTAGTGGAATATCTGATTCAAATCTTGCTTGTTTCTAAATATATTTACTGACAACTCTTAATTTGTGAAATCTAAGTCTTTGGAATGTTTGGAGGAAATATTATAGAATAAAGACATGAGATCTTCTGTAAATGAGGGTATTGTGTCTTGGATAACAGACACCACAGTTGATCGTTGAGTTTTCCTATATATTCATGACCATTATTTTAAGAAATCAGATTACTTAACAAGATTTGATAATGATTTCAAACATGAATAATATTTGTTTGTTTTAAAATTATTTTCTAAAAAATTAATTTTAAATCGATTAATCTTCCATCAAAATTCATTTGTTGTCTGAAAATTAATTCTTCATGCAATTTTAAAATTTTGTTTTCAATTTTCCAATTTGATAACTTGTTTGATTGATGACATGATATTTAAGTTAATTTTCAGAAAATGATTAGAATTTTTTCAGAAATTTCAATTTGAATAAAATTAAAATAGTATTATCTAAACAAATTATTTATTCATCAATATAATTTTTTTATTTTGGTTGTTTCGATAATAGCTTGAGTGAAAATAAATAATTTATGTTAACTAAAAAAATTTTTTCAATTATCATGATCCATTACTATTTATATCAATATTGGGAAGAAAAAGGAGACAAACGAATTACCAGCTATTGGTTTTTCAATGGCGGGCCGAATATCTTTGGATTATTAATGCTGTCATGGCTTGTATTCGTTAAAATTTTGGGACCGCATTTAATGAAAAACAGGCGACCTTTCGAACTTAGAAGAATAATGATGGCATATAACCTAACCATGGTAATAATTAATGTTTACGCTATTTATGTATCTATTGAATGGCTTGACTATGGTAAAAAAATATTCCACTTAAAATTGAATAATCGCACAGACATTTCAGAAGAAACATTATTGGAAATAAATGAGAAAATGATTGTATTTTATTCAAAACTCCTCGATCTGTTGGAAACCATTTTCTTTATTTTGAGAAAAAAGTCAAATCAAATCAGTTTTCTTCATGTTTACCACCACTTCATCGGTAAAAAGTTATTTACCTTTAAAAGTTCAATAATTGTAAATTATTTCTCAAAGTTCCTGTGTTAGGATGGATGGCAGTCAAGCTTTGTATTGACTCAAGTGGACTGGGAGTATTTGTATTATTGAATTCCAGTGTTCATGTTGTAATGTATTCTTATTACCTCTTGTCTTCGTTCGGACCTGGAATTCAAAAGTATTTGTGGTGGAAGCAGTATATCACAAGAATGCAACTTGTTCAATTCGCAATTTTCATCTTATATGTTGTTAAAGTATTATACGAGGGTAGTTTAAACGAATACCCTGATGTCCTTAAATATACTGTTTTATATCAACCCTTCTTTTTCTTTTATTTATTTTTCCAATTTTATTTGAAAACTTATAAATGAGAAACAATTTCATTAAAATTTGTTTAATAAATTTTTTTATTTTTCATATATCAAGAATAAATAAAATTTATCAAACTATCAAATACTATAAAGATAATTACTGGACAAAATGAAGATCTCACCAAAAATACTAAATTACTGATAATGAATCATAAACAAGAGTAGTTTCGAATTAGAGACTACTTTCAAAGGTTTTTGTAATCGCAAGTATCCATTATCATACATTCACCTGTTGTTTATAAATGAGTGAACGCCCGACGGACTTACAATATGATTAACTCTATATAGATAATAGATAGATAGATAATTAAGAGACTGAACTGAACGAAGAACTCTCTCTTTGTCTCTCTTTATTGAAAAGCAGTCTTTAGACTGAATATAGCAGAGACTCAAATAAACAATAAAATTCAATTCAATTCAACTGGGAGTTCGTTTTTCTATGCGTTCCAGAGAAAAATTGGACAAAGTGTTCAGGGCAATTTTAATTTAAATTATGTTTATCTTTTCATCATGATCCAACATAGTGTTGGTAAATTAGCTCACTTAGGTCATTCAGTCACTTTACTCCCGACTCCCTTGAAGAGATTCTAATTGGATTGTGGAAAATATAATTTGAAAGGGAGAAATAAGGGATTAAGTTTGAATTTTATAACTCCCTTCAGAATTTCTTTCCATAAAATTCATATTAAAAATGCATAAAATATCAATTCTAACAAATTTTAAAGTTGAAAAGATTATATAATATATAATTTCATGAATATCTATTGAAATAAAGCAAAAAATATGAATGAAATCAGTAGAAAACAAGCTAGAAATAAACATTTCTATATAATGGCAATTTTTTCCATAAAACATTATCATGTTTAATTTAAATTTTCTTACCTCGTTGTTATTAAAGAACTTTATCTACCTATCTTTGAAAACTTAAATTTTATTTTGACATTATTATTAGAGAATCTTTTAATAACAACGAGATTATAAATTTTAAACTACGCAATACCACCTTAACGCTCTTTATTATCAACGCTATAGGCTTTTTATTATCAACGACCGGGGGGAGGGACACGGAAATGGTCTTTACATATATGGCAATTTGCATTGCGAAATTGCCATTAAAAATAGAAATGGAGTAAATATTTTTTTCGTTTAAGAGATTTTTATCACTTTTGGCGCATATAACACATCCAAAATTTTTCCGTTTTTTACACAGAGATTAAAGGGATTGTAAAGGGAGTTTTAAAAAATTGAGGATTGGGATTGGAAAGGGAGTGAAAATCATAATAAGGTAAAGGGAGCAACAAGGGACAGATTTGCAGCCATTTTACCAAGACTAATCCATTACAAAGTGGGTTGTATAAAAATTCCAATTTTATTGAAAATCATTCTATTTAATTATTTCCTAATTAATTGATTGATTATTTATATGTTTTAACATAAAATTTATAAAATAAATTCAAGAATAAAAATGGTTGAAACCACACCGTATATCTAATAATAGCAGGATATTCGTGAAATTCATTACTGAAAATGAAAAATATTGCATAAACTCCAAAAAAAGTAAATTGAGCAAGTTGCATTTTAGTTATATATCGTTTCCACCACAAATACTTTTGTATTCTTGGTCCAAATGAACTTAAAAAGTAGTACGAATACATAACTATGTGAACACTAGAATTCAATGAGACAAATACTGAGAACCCATTGACCTGGATACAAAGTTTGAATACCATCCAGCATATCGCAGGAACTATCATGATATATCATTAATTTTTTAAGAAAAAAAACTATTCTTGCCTATGAAATGGTGGTATACGTGAAGAAAACTTATTTGATTCGACTTTTTTCTTAACACAAAGAAAATAGTGTCCAACAAATCGACGAGTTTTGTGTAAAATACAATCATTCTCTCATTAATTTCATGATATGTTATCATAGATTTATCTGTCCGAGCAGGTAATTTCATGTCAAAAAATTTACTACCATAATCAAGCCATTTTATAGAAACAAAAATTGCATAAATGTTAATTAGAACCAAGGTGAAGTTATAAATAATTATAACCTCTCTCATTATGAAAGGTTTCTTGTTTTTCATCAAAAATGGGCCCAATTTTGTCACAAATAAAAGCCATAATAACAAGATAAGAGTCAAATTTTCTGGCCCTCCATTGAATAACCAATAATCTGTTATTCGTGGATCACCCTCATCAATCCAATATTTGTATAGAATATATCTCACCGAATTTATATGACTATTTGTTCCTGCTATTTTAGGATAAATTGCTATTTAAAATGAAATAATCATTCATATATTACTACAAACATTCGATCATTTAATTGATATTTTTGTTGTATGATTGTTGAAATTATATGTCAAATAATACAATGAATAATAATAGAATAAACAAGAATTAATAAGCAAATGTTCCACAAAGTCTGTTTGACAGAAAATTCTGTTTGCAAGTTTATATCCGTAAAAACCACATTAGTCGATAGGGAATCGTATTCCTCAATGTTTTTTTTTAAAAAAATTTAAGCTAAGCTAAACTTTCTCAATAAATTAACTATTTAACCGTATATATTCATTGATTTGCAATGAATATTTAGAATCAATATACACTTAACTGTATTAAATATTCCCCAAATGTAAGCCGCACTAGTTGATATTTCATATATTTTATCTAAAAACATGTAAAAGCCTTTATATGCAGTAAAATGAAGAAGTGTGATGGATTTAGCTGATCTTCCGTAAGCAGGGTCTTCTGAAATTTACAGTAAGTTCGGATTACTTCCAACCATTTGTTAGGAACAAAATCGCGTAACGGGTGATGAAACTCTATTGAGACAAAAGTCTCAATGAGTTCTTTATACATTTATAAGATTGGCGAAAATTAGTGTAGAGAAGGCGGAAATAAGCGTAAAATAGAGTATATTGTGATCAGCCATAGTTTACTTCATTCGTGACAACTAATCACAAACAAGAATACTGAAGAAAAAGAGACTCCTTTGATAACATGCCTGAAGGGCCTTTTATCTGACGTATCAGGTAATCACACATTTTACGGTAATAATAAATGCCTGGACACCCGATTGCTCACAATTTATTAATAAATAACTTTATTGATTAAATGAATTTAAGACTGAACTGAACACAAACATAGAGTCCGTATTATTAGCGTTCGATTATCATAAAAACATTGTGTTTATTATTAATTGAGTTTCTGTATGTATTCTGAAGGAGAGATCTTAAGAATACTGTATATTCGCATTGACTGCTTAAAACATAAGAATATCGGGAATGAGTGGTCTTTGGATTGGGAGACCGAGAATATATTGAGACGAATGTCTCAATACTAATCATTCAAATAACATTTGATATAAAATATCTTTAAAAAAATTGTAGTTAAGTAGTAATTAGCAGTAAATCATAATTAGAATACAAATTATAGTTTATTATTCAATGTTTATAACAGAGTTTCAATGAATCGTTCGAAACTAGTGTTGAGTTGAATGTGAACAGTGTTGACATAAAGCGTGAGACATATCGAGTCTCAGAATTGATGTTAGGTAAATCAAACACAATTAAGCCTATTTATCATGAATAAATTCCATGTCCATGTTGAAGTGTCTATCAATTGTTTATAAAAATAGATTTCAAATTTAACTCCTTTTAAATATTTATTATTCAATATTGAAAATTTTATTAAACATCATATTACTTCTTTGTGATTACTTTGAAAAATCAAATTTAAAAGTTTAGTTAAAAATATTTATACATATCATCCCAAATAATTATTGACCAAATCTGCGATTCCTCTATTATTAATACCAAGAAAGCTTTGGTGATCTCCTTTCATCACAAAATTATCGCATTTACCACTTATTGCCTGAATAATAATTATTCATTAAAAACATTTATTATAATAGATAGAGCATTACATCACTCAGTCCATAGTCAGTCAATTCATTATTTTTGTTCATAACATTCTCAGCCCTAATAAGTAGACAATTGCCATCATATTTGACACCACTCTCCACATAATAGTTGGTTAACATCAATAACTTATTAGAAAATGATTTGATAAAGAAATCAATATTTTCCTCATTTGTATCAATTAGTTGTGATTCCAAGAAAATTTGCACCGCTTTATTAACCCTCTCCTCAATTGGAGTTTTATCCAGAATTTGTTTGACTTTTTGATAATCAGAAGGGTTTTGATAGAAGAATGCCACCAAACTCTCAAACTCTTTGCTGCTTTTATCTAGGTAATTAAATTTTTTATTCATCTCCTCCGCAAAGACACGTAACAGAACTGGGGATGAGTCGAGTAATATAAGTTTGGGTACAAAATGAATAGATTTTTTCTAAAATCAAGTTTGGTATAAATTATAACTATCATTATTTAACAGCAAAATACCTGCAATTGAAGGGCCATTTCATAGGCAACACATCCACCAAAAGAATATCCGATCAAATCATAGGAATTCTCTAAATTGTCTTTCAATATATTTGTAATTAAATTGAGATAATATTCTGCCGTCTCTTCGATTGTTTGAAAATTTAAACAATCATTAGTCCAATTGAGTCCAATAATGGGTCGTTCAATCTTTTTGACCAACTCTTTAAAAGAATTGAATGATCCATCAATTCCTGGTAATAATAGGACAGGTCTTCCATTTTTCACTTCATTCAAATATGTTATGCTTTGCGAAGAAATTTCAAATGAAATATCATTTGATTTTTTTTCATTGATATCAATGACAGGTTTTGAATCAATTTTTTGACCGATTGCTGTAATTTCAGATACACTTAACTTTTGGATGTCTTGAGACGAAAGTACTAATTCGTAGTCCCTTTCCAGCAATTGTTTGATCTCAACCGACATCAATGAATCCATTCCTAATTCAATGAGTGTTTTGTTTGCCTCTAATTTCATGTATTCTTTTATACCTGATATTAATAAATGATTAAAATTTCAAGATTGACATAGAGAAATAAAATAATTCACCAAGTATGTGTGCAATTGTTTTAAGTAGATTTCCTTTTTTATTTTCTGTTTCTGTCTTATTATCACACTTGACATGAGATGAGACGACCGGATATTTCAACTGTAATAAGGAGTCGAGTGTTGCCAAACAGGAGGGCATTCTCTGAGATATTGTGTTCTCAATCACCACATCATTTGCCCCAATATTTTCCGCTACAAACCCAACATCTCCAATGACACCCCACTGGACTGCAAGTGCAGGCAGACCACACTCTTTACGCACTTCACAAACTCTTTCTGCAATAGAGTTTGCGAAACCGTAATTACTTTGACCGGAGTTACCCCGACCGCAGGCAACCGATGAAAAGCATACAAAATAATCTAAATTAGGGCACAACTCTCGGGTTAAGACATCCAAATGTTGAGTGGAAGTTGATTTTGCAGCCAATACTTTGTTAAACTGTTCTGCACTTTGATTCACAAAGAGACTGTCCGATAAAACAAGAGCCAAATTGAAAACTCCTGCCACTCCCTGAGCGCTTCCAAAATGTTTTGAGTATTTGATTACATTTCGGGCAGTTTTCAAATCGGAGACATCTTTAGTGTAAATCTCAATATTTATTCCCAAATCTTTGAATGACTTTAATCTAAACTTCTGATAAGGAGTTGTAATTCCTGAACGGGAAGTTAGCACTAGGTTTTGGGCTCCTCTCTCAATCATCCAATTAGCCAGTTCCAATCCAAACCCACCCAAACCACCGATTATTATATAACTTCTGTTTTCTTTGAACACAGTTTTTGAAATGCAAGGAATTCTCATCAAATCATTGCTGAAGTTTTCATCTTTGATTTTAAGAACAACTTTCCCGATATGTTTACCGCTCGCCATAAATCTAAAGGCAGACTCAACTTCAGAGGAATCAAATACTGTGCTCTTCAGAGGTCTAACGGTTCCATTTTTGATACCATTTTCTATAAGTTGTTTTATCTTTGTTTTATGTGCTCTCAATAGTGGACTACATTTGGTTTTTTCCACAAAAAGTGTGTCCAAAAATATTCCATGAAATGTCTTATTTCGTATTAAATGTGATAGGTCTATAATAATTTGAAAATATTTCAAAAGTGTAGTTTTAAAATAAATTAATTCATACCAAGTTCATTATTTTTGGATAAATCATATTTTCCAATCTCTAAAAATCGGCCATTTGTGGACAGACATCTGATACTGGCTTGAAGTTTCTCTTCAGACAATGAATTGAGTACGAGGTCTACTCCCCGTCCATTCGTTTCACTCAAGATATAAGACTCAAAGCCTGAGTCGCGCGAAGAACAGAAATTTTTGTCACAAAGTTTTGGCGAAAATTGTTTTTTAAGAAACTCGCGCTTAGATTCTGATCCACAGCTGATAAACAACTGACAATCCATTGACAAACAAATAGAAATGGCTGCTTGTCCGACACCACCACTGCCTGAATGAATGAGTACCCACTCTTTTGGTCTCATTTTTCCTCTAATTATAAGCGCATAATAAGCGGTCGCATAAACACAGGGAACGGTTGACGCCTCAATCATAGACCAGTGTTCGGGTATCGGCCAAACAAAGTCCATATCCGGCACAACAACAGAAGTGGCCAAACATTTGGATGAATTCAATCCCATAACTCTATTATTATTCTGATCTCTTCCGGCGAATTCGAGTCCGAGTACACAGTCTTGGAGTCGCATATCTTCTGGCAGTGCATCGGCTGATAGTTTGCCTGTAAATTCGAATTTAATTATACAAAATAATATGATCATGCTATATTTAGATTGCATGAAATTTTAAAATTAAATTGATAATGAATTTGATAAATTTAAACTTACCAGTGGCTAACATAACATCTTTAAAATTCAAAGGCGCGTAATAGACATCAATGAGTTGGTCCGTTCCTTTCTTTCCCAACGGCCAGTATTTATGTTGTGCCTCAAACCACTTAAAACTTGACAAGTCACCTTTGGTTTGAACATTGATATACCGGTGCTCAGAGAACACAGTATTCTCATTTAAATCGATTGTGAAATGTCTGAAACTACCAACTTGGTTACCCGACTTCACTACATTCATAACGAGATTCATCTTCACAATTGTGTGCAAAAGTTCTCTGTTTTCCAATAGATTTGATTTATTCTTATTTTCGAAATCATTATTAAAAATACAACGAATTCTGTGTCCGTTCGGCTCTTTTCTCAAACAATTAACAAAACCAATGATACCATTCGTGGGATTGTCTTCTCCTAAAAGCCATATATTTTCCGACTCCGGTTTGTCTTCAATAATTTCTAACTCTTTTTGAAGTCTTTCTATCCATTGTTCGCACTTATCATTAGTTATCTGAATGAAGGTCTGGTTCTCTATTTTAAAATCCATACAAATTTTGCGAAAAATCAAAGAACTTTTATTTGAAATGGGATCGAGTTTCGTCGAAATCAAAGTAAAGCCTATCCTTTCCGATTCCGTTATAATTTGAGTTTTTCGTTCATTCAAACATTCATCATTCAAATCACTTTTGAATATTCTGAGCAAAACTTCTTCAGCAAAATTGTGTTTATTTTTGTGGACAATAATTAAAAAGCCATTATTTGTTAAAGACTTCCAGATGGACTCTAAAAATACTGCTAGATTAATTTTAGCCTCAGCTGATATGAAATCAAGTATGTCTTCATATATGATGAGATCATAATTATTCAATTCAGGTGGAAGTCTCGATTTCTCAACCATCCACTGATGGCACTGCACTTCATTTATCAAATCAGGACTCAATTTATCGATATTTGGATGCAATAAATTGTAATCTAATTTTTTGTCAAATGTCGACAAATGTAATAATTCAATGATTTTCTTTGCATTTACTGTTAGACTGTGACTGACTTCGAGTACATTAATCTGTTTGTTATAATAATTAATGTTTTCTAAAACAGTATCCAATTGTTGTCTCAAAACCTCTTCTCTCATAAAACTCTTATTTAACAAACATTTATCCAAATTAATTAAATTTTCTTTGTATTCTTCTATCATTTTCTCATTCAAAGTTTTGTTTTTAATACAATTCAAATTCATTAAGAGTGTTAATAAACACCGGTCTTCTTCATCGTGAAGAAAAATATTGTCATTATCTGTTTTTGAGTGGTAGAATTCATCTTGGAGCTCTGCTCTTAATATCTGATCTAAACATTTGAAATCATTTGATGAGAAATTAAACTTTTCAATTAAATTGAAAGCCACTCCAAAACACTGTTTCATATATTGTGCCAAATATTGTCTATCAGTTTCATTGATCGAGAAACATTCTTGGTCATGGGGAACAAAACAGTATTTTTCCACTGTTGGAATCCTTGTAAAAACATTTCTAGGTGCTATATTTGCTTTAAGTCCACGGAATTCCAGACCTTTTGCAACACCAATACCTGTAAATTTGTTGGATTATTAATTAGTTTTCAATTGTTTTTATACATAATATTTATATTCTGACCCAATTGTTCATCAAAAAGGACCGGCAAATCTGTGTACTCTGAACCATCTTTAATAATATTTTGAGCCAAAAGTAACCTCGGATCACATCTTAAAGTCTCAATTCTTGTGGGTAAATAAAGACCACGTGATGTCTTTCCAAGTATTGTAGTTTGTATCAATGAATCTGCGAATGTGACCCAGTTAATCCATTTGATTTCACCAATCACCTTGGTGTTTTTAAGGAGAGCTCTATTCAGACATTGAAAACTCTTTCCGTAGTCATAACCACGAAGTCTGAGCTCTTTATAGATATCATTAGTTTTCAGTATAATATTGTTTTCATCGCATAAATCAATTCTAATTTATTTTAATAATTAATAATTTGAATAAAAATCTTTTTCTTATCAAACCTAATATTCTGTTCATCAAGGAGATACTCGAATTGATTACAATCTTTTATGGACGCAAATACTCTTCCGGTGACGGCTACGGTTCCAGATTCAGTGATCACAAAATCACCGGTGCTCTCAATTAAATTGACATCAAACTTAGTGAGCCCCACTTTAGGTAGGATAGTTGCACGGTGAAAACACACGTTTTCAAACTCAACCGGCAAAGTATCCCAAGTTTTATCCAACTTTTTGGCCAATTGTTGCCATGCTAACATTAAATAGCCAGTTGCAGGGTAAAGTATTCTGCCATCAATGCAATGGTCAGCCATATAAGCACACTCTTTATCCTTCAAAATAATAAAAAATAATTAAATTTCAAAGAATGCCACCAAGATATTAGTGCAATAATTTGGAGTAATCAAATAAAATTATCTAGATGATTATAATGAAATAATTTATGTTACTTCATCAACAAATTCAAATTGTGCACGAATAAATTTATATTTTATCATGCTTACTTGTAAATCTACTTTAACTAAATGTTTAGTTAAAGCAAACGGATTGTAATAATCTGGATATTGATAAACATTGTAACTTTTACTGTGCTCCCACTTCACCAGCGGTGATATGGCTGGTGTTCCTTTCGAGACCGGGAGCTCGACTTTTGGATAGAGTTTCTCAATACTAAGATTAATACCCGTCGAGTAGAGTCTGCCCACACTTTTCAGTAAGAATTGGATGTTATTCTCATTTTTATTCATTAATGGAATATAAGTGATAACAGAGCCTAAACTCCTCTTAACTATTGGTTGCAATAAATTATGTGCCGATACCTGAATTGAAAAACATATCGAACAAATGAAACTTCATTTTGATTGAAATAAGTACCTCGATCACAACAGCATTGTTTGGTATATTCTTGATTGCATTGCTGAAGAGCACCGGTAATATTAGATTATCTGTAAAGTATTCTGAGCCTATATAAGCAGATCCCAAATCTGTTGATTGATAAACAGTTGTCAACCATTTGGAAGACATCCTTCTCTTTGTCGGCAAAATCTCTAATAATTTTTTATTCAATTTGTTTCTAATTCCTGAAAGGAGTGGACTATGAAATGCAATACCAGTGCTGTCAACGGATCGGGCGAACACATTCTCTCCACTCAATTGAAAAATAAATTTATTGATTGCAGATTCAGTTCCCGAAACAGTGAATGAATCATCAGAATTATGGCATGCGATGAATATGTCTGAAGGAAGGCATTTGTTTATTTCTTCTAGACTCAGACCAATGGCTGCCATTTTTCCTCTGGATTTCTTATCATCTTCAATTATCCATCCCCTCCAATATGCGATTCTTATGGTTTCCTCATGTGTTAAGCAATTGTCAGCGTAGGCACAGACCAGTTCACCGATAGAATGGCCAATAATACCATCGGGTTTGACGTCGAGTTCATTGAGAACATCGACTAATGCTATTTGAATGGCAGCTAAAGATATGAATGAATTGAGCGGACACTCCATCATTGATTTGTTGTCCTCCAAAAGAATAGTCATTAAATCACATTTATATTCACTCAGCACTTGTGCTGACCGCTCAATAGATTTAGCAAAAACATTCAAACACATAAGCGATTTAGCCATACCCGCCCACTGACTACCCATTCCTGAAAATATATACCAAACTTGAGGTTTAGTATCGGATACTCTTTCTATGTTTATATCTATCGATTCGTCTTTAGAAATATTTTTGTTATCTATTAATGCAAATCCTCTGAAAGGCATTCCTTCAAAAACATTGATATCATTTTTGAATGCACTGGTCTTCGATATTTCATTAATAAGGAACAGATAGTCTCGTGTGATATTCTGTGACTTTTTTAACATCTTATTCAATGAATATTCTAACGTTCCTTCAGTTCGACCGCACATTAATATGAGTCGAGGAATACCACCAATAATATCATGGTTATCCGATGATGGATCTTTACTATCAGATCTAACAATAACATTAACATTGACTCCACCGAAACCGAAACAGTTGAGTCCAACCAGTTTTTCATAGAAGGGTGTATTCTCTGTAATCGGTTTCAATATACCAGAGGCCAGACCTTCAATCATAGGATTTGGTGTTTTCATATGAATATTGGGAGGAATGCATTGGTTTTCCAACGAGAAAATCACTTTTGTGAGCGAACACAAACCGGAAGCTCCCTCAGCGTGTCCAATACAAGATTTGACTGCGCCAATGAGCAAGGGCTCTTTTCTATCTATAATTAATAAAATAAATTTGTGAAAAAAAGCTCAAAATTTATCACTTATTTTAGACTTTCGGAAGTAGAATCAGAAACATTCAAATTTCCACAAGAACAAATTTCAGATAACTCAATTGATAAAGGCTTAAACAAACTGATCAAATGTATACCTTTGCACATTGCTGATAGAATAGCTGACATTTCTACTTGATCACCCGCTGGTGTTCCAGTGCAATGAGCCTCCATATATTTGACATCATTGGGATTGATATTAGCCTCGGCATAGGTTTCTCTCATTACGTTGCACTGCGTTTCATAGCCAGGGTAAGTAATACCCAATTCTTTATATCCATCAGTGTTTGTCTTTATGTTAACAATCGTCGCATAAATACGTTTTGCTTCACTTTTCTTTTGAAGCACAACCACAACACATGCCTCTCCTTTTGCATAACCATTAGCATTGCTGTCCAAACACTTGCAGTGGCCGTCAGGGGATAACATATTTAATTTGAAGAACTAGTAAATCAAACGAAATTATATAAAAGTTGAATCAATGAGAAAAAGTACTTACTTGATATTGAGTGATAGGTCTGAGTGACCAGTTGGCGCCCACCACAATAGCATTATCGCATCTGTTTTTTCTGAGTGCCCACACAGCTTCAGTCAGAGCTGAGAAACTACTGGCACAGGCCGTGTCTATCGGTAGTGATGGTCCCCTTAAGTTGAACACATGGGCTAATCTGCCCGCAAAATATTGTTTATATCCAATAGCTTTTGTGTAGTCCTCTCCAATTGCACAGGGAGTTTCATCAAAACAGTTCGTGATGAATACACCTGTATTTGAACCGCTCAGACTATTTGGATCAATACCTGAGGATTAAAAATAAATTTCTAACTGTATTGAAATTTCTTATATTTAAATTGTTGAGATTATTTTTGATAATCATTGACAATATTTTTGAAGAAATCCTTAAAAACCTATTGATATTACAATTCCTTTGAACTAGTCAAGAATTATGTGTAAATAATACGTACCAGCATCCCAAATTGCCTCATATGTGACCTCCATGGCCACTCTTATCTGTGAATCCATTTGATTAGCCTCAACCTCACTCACTCCGAAGAAATCAGCATCCAATTTAGTAAGATCATTTAATTTGCCACTTGAATTTGGTAGACCTAAAAAGCCTATAATATAAATCGAAATAAAATATTTCAGATAAATTCCATATATTTTATTATAATAAGCTAGCTAGCTCACCAAAAGGCCACCTTCGTTCATCTTCTGAAACCATATCTTTCTTATTATAAAGGTTTTCCATATATTCATCAACATTATCAGTATCTAGTAAAAATCTCGATAATATTTTAATATAATCATTTAACATTAATTTATTTTAAACTAACCAGGATATCTACCCGAAATTCCTGAGACCACAATATCCTCTGTCATATTATAATAAGTTTCGGTTTTCTCTTTTCTTTACTCAAATTGAAAAAAATGCAATTATTATGAAAAAATTGAATTCGTTTTACCTTATTGAAAATAAATTTAATTAAATTTATTTGTTTTAAATTTGAACTGAGGTTAAAAAATTGAACTTGATATCTTCACAACACAATTTAATTTGATTCGTTAATTATTTAATTGAATTTTGATAAAATTATAACTAATTTTCTGTTTGAGAACAACAGAATTCAATATAGACTGAAAATATAATTAATAATAATTAATAATAATAGAATCAAATAGCAATAACAATTTCTTGATAATATAATTCTATATTTCAATAAAGTTTTTGATTAACAATTTGAAAAAAATAATACTTAAATAACAACTTGTATTTGCATGCTTAAAGGTAGCATGTAGGAGCACCTAAAGTAACTAATTTTCAACGTAGACTAGAAATAAACTTGAAAGCGATTGAATTCCAAAACTGTATAATATAAGCTGAGAAACCCCGGGTATTTTCAGAAAATTAATATTTCAGTTAGAGATTCATTTGACCAATATGTGGAAGCCTCTATACCTCATGAGCAAGCTAGCTTGATAATCACGGAATTTAAAACTTTTGAATTTTAAGAAAAACTTGCATCTTGAAGTTTTCATCTTTAATATTTTTTTTGATAATTTTGAACTGATACAGCTTTATTGATGCATTTTATTCAATTGATTTATTACTTGGTTGGTATATGGATGATAATTTGAAAAATACGGAAATATTTTTAAAAGAAATTCTAAACTTGAGATTTATCGTAAAAATTTATTTTTAATATTTTACATAACTTTTCATATTTTTTAGTGAAACATCAATAATAATGACAAACCGTTTCAACTATTTCAAAAACATTTCTACAAATGCTGAATTGTATACTAGTACAACTTACATTCCAATCTTGACTGAATTGGAATACTACATATTTATTGATTTCGATTTGAAATTTTGGTCTCATTTTTTAATCAGAAAATGGCACTACTCAATTTACATTGCAATATTTTATTTATTGTCGATATATATAATACAAAAATTGATGAAACTCAAAAGTCGTCCTTTTAAATTAAAATCAATATTATTTATTTGGAACACCATGATGGCAATTATTTCAATTTTAGGATTGATTAGAATTTTTCCAGAATTTTTCCAAATTTGGATCAATAAAGGATTTGTATCGACATTCTGTGATTCGGATTATTATAAGGATTCTCGAGTTGTGCAATGGTATATTGTAATTTTTATCTTTACTAAAGTTTTGGAATTATTCGATACCCTTTTCATACTATTACGCAAAAAGAAACTACAGACATTACAATGGGCTCATCATAGTCTAGCACTATGTTTTTGTTGGTTTGCCTTTGGAGACATCCCGTCAACTGCCCGATGGATGGCTAATATGAATCTATTCGTACATTCATTGATGTACTCATATTTTGCAATCAAAGCACTCGATGTTTCAATACCAAAACAAATAAATATGTCATTAACTTCTATACAATTATTACAAATGGGTATTGGAACTTTCATCAACCTTATGACAATTTATTATGTATTATTCAAGATACCATGTGAAATTTCTTTATCAGTGGGCATTGCTGGTTTTTTCCTCAATGCTGTTAATTTTCTTATGTTTATCAACTATTTCATTAATACATACTTAATGTTTCAAAATAAAAACAAAGTTATTTGAAGCATTTATCACCTCGGGTTTCAAACTCAGGGAGGGGCATATGAAATTAAATAAAAAAATGAATGAAAGTATTTTTTTTTAATTTATTCATTATGTTGATTGAAAATAAAAATGGGTTTTAAATGGAAAATTGCAAGAAAATTTAATTATTGATTATTAAATAAAAATAGATTGGAAAATGTCCTAACACCAAATATAAAACTTGAATTCAGAGTTAATTGAAATTAAAATACAAATCAAACAATATTTAAAAACATAAACAAAATAATTTCATTAAAGAATTTAATTAAATCTTTCGGCGAACCTTTTAATTGTGATATCTTCTAAATTATTGATTCAAATAATTCTTCCAAAAGTGATCATCTCTTTCGATGCCTGAAGTAAAGTAACAAATATTGATATCAAATGAATGTAATTATTGTTTTGACTGAAGTTTTGTGGCAACAGATAAATGTCGCGACTCTTCTAATCTCCATGTCCCCGATGTCCGCAAAATTAATCGGATTAATAATCACTGGTTTTACTTTCGATTTGATTGAATATTTTCGGCTCAGAGTATCGTTTAATTTAGTAGAAAACCTGCCTTTCTTTTGAGTCCTGTATTCAAATTATTAATTTAAAACATTATTAGATATCAATTTTTAATAAACTATTTGTTTTCAATTATTTGCAGTAATGCCCACGGTACTGATCCTAGGGGGTCATGGAGTTAGACGATTTCCAGGGGGATATTTTTTCAAAAACTTGTGTTTTCCGAGGGGGGGGGGTGGTCTGGCGAAAATTTTTCCAAAAGTATAAGGGTCCCCCTTTGTGTTTTTTAGGTTAGGTTAAAAAAATTGTCTCAAAGGGGGAGGTAGTGGCAGAAAAAAATTTCCAAAAATTCTCTCACAAATTTTTCCGCTATCTTTTTTCAAATGGCCTTTTTCCGAGGGGGTCCCGATTTGGTCGATTTCCTAGGGGGTATTTGACCTATACCCCCGTGGGCATTACTGATTATTTGTGTAATTAGTCGTTGAATATATGAGAAGACAGTTTCGGGTCATCACTGATTGACAGGTTGATCCCCAGGTCTCTCTCAGAGTATTGATTAATTCTCTTAAAATTCTTTTCTTATGGTCTCTCTTTTGAATCACTTTTTCATATCTGTTTTGAAATAATAATTGAAATAAACTTCAATTGAATAAAAATATTTTGAATTCGAATCTAAAGTTAAACTCAACAATGAAGTGAAAGAGTGTTTGAATGATAGAAATCTATCCAAAACATCACAACAATAATTGATACTTTAACTTAGTTTGATATATATTAATACCACAAAAAACGGAAGTTTGACTCTAAACTAAGTTTTTAAGAATGAATATGTTTTGAATAAATTGTTAAAAAATTCAGTATTAAATAAATTATTCAAGTACAAATAATTTCATAAACAAATTAATTCAATAATTTTTGGTTTGTCTTTCTCAAACTTAATCTCTCAGTTTTCTGTTTAATCATCATATTTAATAATATGCTGGTTATTTAAAAATGTTGCTTGGTGGTTGTCTACTTTTTTGCTGTCCGAAAACCTCTTTTTAATTATTTTAATTAATACAAATGTTTGCTATTTTTTATTTCTAATCAAATGAGACATAAAACCAGAACACAATTCCTGTGAACTCATACCTAAACTCGTCGACCATATTCTTAATGATAACATTTCACTCTTTGATTATCTCATACTATCCAGGTAATGTATTCTATTTAAAAATATTTCAATATACCTATTCATAGATTTATTAAGCTAGAATTTATATTAAAACTTTATGCTAGGTATTATAAGTATTATTAATTGTTCTGGATTAAACAGAAAATTTAACATAAAACTTGAAGATAAGAAAATTATAAGAATTTGTTTGATTTTTCGTTAATTATATTATTTTATTTATCATAAATTGCTAATAATAGTTAATCACCATGAACATTTGTCATTTTTTCTCTCGAGAACTTCTTCACTTCAGGAGATGATGAGCTCTGTTTTGATCTTGTTCAAATTCTTATTGAGATAGTGTAGTGATTTGTTGACCTGGTACATTTTAGGATATTCTTTGAAGAATTTATGGATTTTGATGTATAAGTAAAGTGTAGACCTCTCCATCTTCAGTCCGCACTCAGTCAGGTATTCGATAAAACTTTCCTTTTCTAACGAACATAATTCTAATGATTTCTATTAAATAAATAAAAATCACGTTTCAATTCTTTAATAACTTCTTTAGCAATTATTAAATTATCCGAATTGTCCAAGTTAATATTACATCTGTGAATTGAAGGAACAGAATCGCCAAAATTTTGTTTAAGTTTTTCCAAAATACTTTGATGTGTTGATGTAATCTTGGTGTTATCTTGTTTAAATTGGATAAATTTTGCTCGAATATTGTAAATTCATTCGACATAAAAGTTGATGATTAAAAATTATATAGACTCTTACGCCGTTAGACAAGATGAAAAATAATCAAGATAATGTTAGACTTACAGCAATTTATACTTACAATTTGTTGCCCATATTTTCCTCAATGAAAGTGATAACGAATTTGAGATAATTATATCGTTTTGTTTTGGAATTCCGAACAAAAGTTGTTTATATGAAACAATAATTCTGTCCCACATCTCCTTGGACAAATACTGTTTTGACCCTGATTGTTCTGAAAGAACCATTCTTAATCAAAATATGAAAAAGTTAATTTAAAATACTTTGAAAATATGTCAAAATTATTAAACAAAAACCCTCTACTTTTTACAAGAGCACAATTTATTCTAAAAATTATAATATATAATAATTTTAAATATAATATTATATTATTAATATATATGTAAAATGACGAATAGGTTTTTTATTTCAAAGAATAAAACTGATAACAAAGTCTTTATAATTATTTTAAAGTGAAAAACTAATTAATATCTGTCACTATTTATTGAAGAAAAGTGTAATTATTTCAATTTAAAGGATAAAAATGTTAATATTTGTCAAATTTAGTTATTTTATTAAATTTCTCTTTTAAATTGAAGCTATTGAATGGATATAAGCATGCTGGTTTGGTTTTAATAACTCATTAAATGTCTCTTAATATCTCTTAAAATAAAAGTAATTACTATATGATTAGTTCAACAATTTGTCTAGGGTATATTTATATTGAAAATTTCATAGCAATAAAAGATGTGATCATGGTGGTTTGGTTTAAATTTTATTGTTTACTTTGAAGACGCTAAATGACATAAATTTTTATCACCTAGAACCCTATCACTAAGGTCCTAGAATTTTCAATTAACTCAAAATAAACTTTTTTGAATTTAAATAAAATTCAAAAAAATATAAGTAATAGAAAAATGTCAAACAAAAGGACAGATATTTCAGGAGAGGCCTCACATTTTTATTTACTCCTTCTGACACTTAATTCATGTGAACTCATACCTAAACTCTTCGACCATATTCTCAATGATAACATTCCACTCTTTGATTATCTCAAACCAACTTTTCATCAGTTCATCCCCTCATATGCTGTCATCAGCTTTATTATAAGACTATTCACACAAAAGATAAAACATTTATTTTTCAAAAATAATCAATAATTCAATTAAAAACATGATTAATATGGAATAACTCGATATAATTGAAAAGAAAGTGATCAAGGTATAATGGGCTGACTTCTAAAAACTAATCAAAACAATTTAAAGTTGATTACTAGTTCGTTTTTGAATTTGAAAAATATAGAATAGATGCGAAACGTCATCTCTAATAAAGACTAACATTTATTTACCTCTAATTTAATTGTTTGTTAAATAAAGTCAAATGTTTTAATGAGAACTCATTTCTCTACAGTTTAACAATTTTTAAGATCGGCTCTTATTTATATATTAAAAAAACTCTCATTTCTCTCACTTCTCTCAACTGAAATTATATACCTAGTTTAATATCGTGGCCTATTACGAAATAACATTTATAATCAAAATGAATCCTGATACAAAAATTAATAAATATTATTTAAAAAATAAAAAATCATTTCCAGACATACCTTATGATTGTTGTACTCACAAAAAAAACTTTTAAGAATATCTGATGTATAACCACCTGTTCCTCACAGCAGGCACTCCATGAAACGACAGTGGTTTTGAGACAGAATAATAAAAGTCTACTTATTTACAAACATTATACCTGTCCTAATCTGATCATAAATCTATGTCTTGAGGCAAAACTACTACTCCAACGACAGACATAATTATTCATTTCATATAAGTTTTCAAAGTTTTTATTATTATTTAAACTTAATTTTTGAAAAAAAGTTATTTTTGTTTAAATTAAAATAGAAGACAATTTTTTTATCAAATGAGAAACAAAGTTTTAGTTGAGTTCATACTTTTATACTTGCTTAATTACTTATATCTACAACAGTGGCAGCATAAATGTATTAATTATTTGTTTGAATACCAGAAGCGCTTTCAAAAGTAAACAAGGCAAGTTTCACATCTTGATTATAAAAAGGTAACAAATGTCCATGAAACAATTAGATTTCCTTTCTTTATAGTTTTTGAAAAAGTCTTGTCATTTTATCAAATCGTCTGTTATCTGATATTCATCTTGGAGAAGAGAAAAATATCAAAAGATATCCTAGGTGACTTATTGATAACTCTGAAGTGTCATTTGAAAACACATTAAAAAAATGAAAGTATTTAAAAAATAAACATTTGTTACCTTGTTAACTTAGAATTGACTACTATTTTTCATTTCAAACAATATTGTTAACTAAAAACTTATACTAAAACAGGTGTCAAGAATATCAATTAATCGACAAAACCTACATGTTTGAATTCATTATTTTGAAAATCATTATTAATAGATCTTGAATATATTAATTTAATAGAAGGTGATATCTGATTCATTTAATTGATGCTTTTTATGATGTTTTCAATGAAAAGCAATTCCTAGAATATCCCATAAAATTAAAAACAAATTAGTAATATAACCCCAGTGTTTATAATTCATCTAGGATATTTAATTTATTCAAAAATATTTCAATATAACTATTCGTAATTAAACAAGAATTTAGATTAAAACTTATTGTCTTAACATTATAACAAGATGCAGAACTTTTAAAACATTTTTCATTATTTAATGTTTTCTAATTAATTTGCCTAGGTGTATGTCAATGGAATAAGAGTGAAATCACTGTTTAATTTTGAGAATTTAATTATTTATTTATTATTATTCTTTTGCTACCTTGATCATATAATTTTTCCTTTTTTATATGGAATAAATATATAATTGAAAATAGTCATTTTCACCAGTGTTATAATCATACACTAGAGATGGCATTAAACAAACACCCTGGGGCGCTTTTTAACAACACCATCAAGGTGAATCAGGCTGAGTTTTCAATTTTAGTGCTGATCATTATTATCATAATACAACAAAAATAATATCAAAAAAAATAACTGAAAATATTTTTTCATCAATTTTAAATGACCACCTTGACAAATTATTTAATTATTGCTATTCTAAAACTCTGCTAATTTTTATTTGAAACACCTTGGTGATATAGTCGATAATATAGCAAAAGGTTTTACCTTTGCGTCACATTGTTCTATAACAGTGCCTGACGAAATTGTTATAAACAGGTACATTTTCAAGTTGATAGGTAAAAACAAGAGTTTTATTTTCAATTTGAACACTCGTTACAAATATTGAATAGTTTTCAACGAATCCATCGATTTATCGTTTATCGGTTCATACTTTCATTTTATTGATTAATTATGTGGAAATGAAAGTGACCATGAACATGCTTTGGTTAGGAGCCAAGTAATGCTTGAGGGCTCCACTTAATGACAGGAAGAGGACAGGTATACTCGCGAGAGATAAGAACCTCAAAAATGGGAATTCTTTGGAAAACTATTTTCAATTCATTCCTCTGAAGTGAAGTTCAAGCAAAAGGTAATACAAAATATTAAATAAAATTAGTTTTTATAAAATAAATGACTGATTTAATCAGTTCACAATCCCAAGCCATGCTCGAGTTTACCATGGCATATTTGAGTATATTTTCCTTTATTTTACACCATTTTATTCATTTTTATTGTTTTATTAAGTGGTCTATTATTTTACTTTGAATTTATATTAATTTAAACAATTATTTTCGAAAATACTATTATCTGAGATTATAAAGATCCTAATAATCAATATTTTAATATAACTTGAATAATTAACAAGCAAAATCTGATTGATATAAATTTTATTTAATAAGAAATCACTTCATTTCTGATTCTATTATATTATTTTATACTATTTTCGAATGAAAATCAATAAATATTTATAACAAAAACACTATTCGTGATCTTATGGTGCTCTAGGACAATTTTTAGTCTTTATTCTAACTATAATTATAATTAATGTTAAAATATTTTATTTTTTCAGCAATTTTCAGAGTCAACACTCAATTTGGTTGAAGAGGTGTGGATCAGAATAGAGGTCCTTAACAAACAACTTCTATCAGCGAACCCAAAGTATAAACAACCGGATCATATTAGAGCTGCTACTAGTTTTTTACAAGAAAATATCAAGAACAAAATGTAAGGAAGTCTTGATAAAAATGCCCTTTTAGGAGCACATTTGCTAAAAGGCTTAGTATTAATACGATTTACATTTCAATCTATGGATAAGTTTTTTGAGTTAAGCCTTTTTGGTTAATGTTCTTAAAAATGCTATTTAGCTAGGGTACTTACAAATATAAGTATATCTAAACCTGTTTGATCACGTCATACGAAAAAAACTATATTATTTAAATTTGTTGGTTGTCTGACAGCGTTAGATAAATATATTATAACTCATTGATATTTTCAGATCAAATTAAATTAATATTTTCATTTAATTTCTTCTACAGATAAAAGAGTTGTACAAGAGCAAACAAATATTTTGGATGAACTTGAACAAACAATTTATGATTCTAATACTTCTATGAACTGAAGTATTAACTTGGACATTCTTGTTGATTCGATAATTACAAGGAAAACAATTTAGGAATTCGATGAAAAATTCAATTTATTTAAAAAGAAGTCGTTTTCAATAGCTTTGGAATTGGGAAGAGTTCTGGAATGGGGTCACGAATTATGTTCATATGAAAAGAAAAATATTAAACACTACCTGGGCGAATGTAAACTAGGAAAGAAAAGATCTACACTTTACTTTTATATCAAGATACATAAATTCTTCAAATACCCCGAACTCTACCAGGGCAACATTTCTATCTCAATAAGAATTTCAATAAGCAACCATATATTCATTTTCCCTTGATGAAAATAAGTTGACCAAGTATTTATTTATGAATGTTAGCCTTGTTTAAAGCCAATAATCATTTTATGATAAACTAATGTTATAATAGTTGTGTCAAATCTATTGAATTAATTAGAAAATAATTGTTTAAAAATGTTCTTGTTTAATAATTAAAAGAAAAAAATGACCTAATTCAATAACAATCATGAATTTATATTCATTTGAGAAATAAATGTAAAATACATTTGTTATTCTGTTATATATTTAAATTATTGTGATTTTCAAGCGATTGATCCATTACCTTGTTGATTTAATACAGTGAAAAGTGCAATACCAATAAATGAACTATTAAACAAGTTAAATTGAAGTGATTGTTTTTCTTTATCAATCGATCATGGTAATGAATCAATTGCAATTTGCAAACACAATTTTTCAAGTTTCATTGTTTATTATTTTGAATTTCATTCGAATTATTTTTCAAAAATACTGAATGTTTGATGAAAATAAATCTGAAAATTTTCTAATATATTTTGTTTTCTAAATTAAATTAAATAATCATTTGTATTTACAACATTTTATCTAGGTAAAAATAAATAAGTCCATCATAAGTCCATCTCAAATTAAAGTAGTATTTTAATTTTTACAGTTTTATTAAATAAAGAAATGAAATCTAATGAATAATTTAAGCTTGGTTATTAATATTATTCTAGAAACATATTTGTTAGAGAAGTTAAAGTTTAAATTAAATATTATTGTAAGGGACAGGTGGTATTCCCAGGGCAGAAGTCAGCCTTCGCTCTTTCACTTCTCTCGGGTAAGGGTCCCTTAATTATATAGGGTTCTTTTCGATAGGCCAAATGGTATGGGGCAAAATCTCAAGCAATTATCGTTATATTCAAAGATAAACAAAGGGCGACCACTCCACAGGAGTGGCCGCCTTTAACTTACGTCGAGTCGAGCGGTCTTTTCGGCTTCGGAGAGTAAAGGCAAACAAATATAAGTA